>JANAVB010032906.1:0-46407 GCA_029216955.1 Iris pallida
CTATTTCCTTATTTAGAAATGTTGTAACTTGTGTTCTCTGGTTAGGAGACAAACACCTCTCCTCAGGAAGTACACCCACCCTCTTCAAACATTCAGTTATCAGGCTAGTACATTCTCTGACCATTTCATACTTGTCTGTATTTATATTCTTGCTCTAGATTACTGTACTTGATGCTGACACATTGTTATCACGGATTGGTACTATACGGATCTTCTTTTTGGGATGTTATTCCCTTGTATTCACTAGATACATATTGTGATGTGCGTTTCACTTCCATATTGTATTTTTGAATGCCTATATCCTTGTATACTCCTTGTGCATATTGTACTCTCAGTATCACATGAGTCCCAAGGATAGACCATTGTACACTATTGTATAACATTGTACAACTATTATATAACATTGTACATCTATTGTATAATATTGTACATCCATTGTATAACATTGTACACTATTGTGCAAGATAACGTAACTAGAGTGGATCCTTGTGTATTGATTGGGAGGGAGAGTAGAATTGGTTATGTAATCAAATCCTATTGTACAAGATTGTATAACTATTGTATATGTCTATTGTACACCCACGTACAATGGAGTTACCATTGCATTTTTCTAGACCGTTTACATAACCATATTGTACTCTAAATCACAGTAGGCTTACAGTTCTTACTTATCATATTTAGATATTTCCTGTTATCAAATCTCTACTGTTTTTCATATACTTCTTTCTTTCAGCGTTTCATGTACCTTACTCTATTGCATGCTTTATATTTCCTAACATGATATAAACTGCGTGAGATGTTTTGTGCTCGCTCCCGTCCTGACTGGACCTGTTAAAAATTTTACAGAGGATGATGAGGAACCCTGCACCCTTACTTGGAGTTTGCCTAGTTGACACTCGCGACCTGGACCCCTGGGGAGGTTCAGGCAGCTGCTCAGGATGATACCTTGTATAGTGTAGATAGCTTAGACTGTCCTCTCTTTTCGTGTTTAAACTGTTGTCTTTATTTTCAGAGTTGTATATTTTATAGATGTTGAGACTTGTTATTTATTTCTGCTGTACCTCAGTTAAGGATTTCTAATCTATTTCCATCGTGCTACATTCTGTCTTAGATTGTGATTGAGTTGTACCACTGTGTTGGCCTCCTTTTGGAGAGTATATTTATGTTATGTAGTTATAGTTCATGACCTAGAATAGCGTTCTACTGTCGACACTGCGGCGTAGGCTGGGCGCTGTTACGTACTCGTACCCTCCCGGTGGGTGCGGATCGTGACATAATGTAAGTATACATATATTTATCATGTAATATAATATACATGATATGTATGTATGCATGTATACAGGAATAAATGTAATATAATATAGAGTATGCATATATGAATATAATATATGCAAGTATATAATGTATTCAAATATATATATGTATGCATCTATGTATGTATGTATAGGTGCATGAATGAATGCAAGTATGCATATGTGATATGTATGTAGGCATGTATGCAATGTATGTATGTATACATGATATGTATGTATGCATGTATACAATGTATGTATGTATACATGATATGTATGTATGCATGTATGCAATGTAAGTATGTATGTATGTATTTCTATAAACTGAGTTAACCTATAACCTTTTACACATGCATTCATACACCCTTTGACACCATGTATCCCATGTCACATACACGTACCTATCACTAAATTTGAGAGCATTAATACATACCCTTTCACACACATGCCAAACACACACACACTCACTTACTCTTTTACCTCTCTTTCTATATATATATATATATATGTATGTGCATATATATATAGCTTTCCTATATATATCTATGTATATTAATAAGTGAATGTGAATAATATATATACATTATATGACTAAGTTTGTGTGCCTTGTTAGCTTATGGTTTAGTTTTGTGCTTGGTTTAACAAGCGACTTAGGCTATGAGTTAGTAGCTATCTTGGATACTTGATTTGCATATACTTAGTTTGTTTATACCTAGAATTGACTAACCTAGACTAGTTGACCATTGTTGACCCAACCCTAGCTAGTTTGACCGTAGTTGACTAGAGTTGACCTACTTTGACTTTATAGTTGACCAGAGTTGACCAAGAGTTAATTTTGACCTAGATTGACTTAGACTCATGTAGATTGTATTATAATTTCAATTACCATATAAATTGAACTCTTTATAACCTATGTTGCTATAACTAGGACTCTGTGACTCCAGTTGGCCATCTTTTCATATCAGCTGTTCAGGGTATCAGGCGAGTACATTCTCTGATCATTTCATATCCTGTTTAGGAGTATATTTCCTACTTTAGATTACTTTACTTGATGCTGACACGTTGGTAACACGGATTAGTACTATATGGATCTTGTCGAGCGATGTTATCCCCTTAGCGAATACATCGGGTATTTCATGTTCGTGTACTTTATCATGAGCATCGTGTACTCCTTGTGTTCGTGCTTTTCGTGTGCAAATCGTGTAAAATCGTGTATACTCATGTGCTCACATGATCTTCGTGTGCGACTATACTTCGTGTGCAATAACATAATTTGGCTAGATCCTTGTGTATTGATTGGGGCGAGGGAGTAGAAGTGGTTATGTAATCAATCCATTAGATTACTCGTGTACAACCTCTGTAGATTACTCGTGTACAATATCGTGCCGTTTACATAACCGTCTTGTACTCTGAATCACTAGTACTGATAGTTCTCGTATATTTTGTATCTATTTACTTACAGTCTCTCTCTTTTTACATCATATTGTTCTTCAGTTTCCTGTATCTTACTTTCTAGCATATTTATATTTCCTAACCTGTTATGATTTGTTGAGATGTACTGTACTCGCTCCTGTACTGACTGGACCTGTTGATAAATTTTACAGATAGCTTGGAGGTTGTCTGCTAGCCTAGAGGAGACACAGTAGAGGTTGTATAGATAGCTAGGATTTTCTTACATTTTTTCAGTTGTCTTGAGCTGTATTTACTCTATGGATTACTGTATTTGAGATTTGAGATATTTTCTGGATTTGTGTATCTTAGACACTTAGACTTCTATCTGCTGTATCTTTTATGGATTTTATGTTTTACCTATATTTTATCATGCTCTACCTTAGATGTGATTGAGACTGTATTTGCTATGTCACCTCCATTCGGAGTGTATATACTGTACAAGTACCTTTATATTGTTAAATGTTTGACCTAGGATAGCATTCTACCGCCGACACTGTGGTGTTGGCTGGACGTACCCACGTCTTGTGCCCTTACTCTAGGGTGCGGGTCGTGACAGGATGATGAAGAGACATCAGCAGAGACTGTTGATGATACTCCGAATCCGGAAGAGGATGCTGATGCTCATGCATCCCGAGAAAAGAATGATGTTAATAACATAGCACCGGAGGACGCTACTGTCACTGATCCGAGAGGTATTAAATGCTATTGACAATTTTCTTTTACAGATCAAATGACTAATCATCTTAACTTTCATTTATGCAGAAATTCAATCTTCTTCAATTCCTCCAGTATGCACTGATATAGTGCCAATAACGGCGATAGCTAGCAGCGGCCGACATTTTTCAGGCGGCTCCGAAGCAGGAAGTAGTCAGGCAGTAATGTCTGAAGCTACCTCTGCTAGGCTGCAACCTATGTCAACAGACGACAAACTTGTCACTAGACCCAGCAATGGTAAGTTTGTCCTTATTTTTTATCCTTTTTTATAGTTGCTAATGACAGCAAACTGATGGTGTTTATTTGATTTCACAGAGGAACATCTGGGAGGGTCGACTAGCTCCACCATGGCTCCCTTGTCTAGAGAGACCTCAATTCATGTTCAAGAAGCTGAACGTCTACCTGTACAAGCATCTGCTGTTTCGACTTCCACAGGAGTAGTTGCTACATCTGGCGCAGCGGCTACTAACAGATTTATAATTGGTTCCTTTACCAACCTCTTCTTCACTTTGTTAGGACCTTTAGTAGAAAGGGTAATGGAGAGAGAGAATGTTGGTTTCATCACCGTTAGAACCCCAACTACTTATCTGATAGGTGTTATCCGAAGTCAAGGTGATGAAGCTCAAGCTGCCTATCTTGAGCACATATTGGTTGAGCCGGAGTCATCAATTAAGATCTGCAAAGATCTTAATCGGGGGGAAGTAGAGCCCCTAGTAAATGCTGAGTTTGAACGGATGACTCGCGAAGCTAAAGTCACAAAAGCTGCTTTCCAGACTATTTTGGACACTTATGTACAAAGGCTTCAGAGTATGATTCCCGAATGGAGGCATTGGCGTCTGCTGCTGGGGAAAAAGAAAAGAAGGTTGCTAAGCTGAAAGCAGAGTTTGCTCGACTTCAGGAAGAGTTGAGAATCGTTCAGCTTGCTCTTGAGGAAGAGACGACACAGCAAGAAGCTGTTATTCAGCAACTAGACATTCTTACCCACGAGAAAGATGAGTTTGTCACTTCCCATCAAGATGAAATCGCTCGCCGCCTAGTGACCTTGCCATCCTTTGATGATGAATCTGGAATGGCGGAAGCTAGAAGGCGGGTGTTGGATTCGCGTGAGGAACGACTTCAAGCATTGAAGCAGCAGATAGCTAGTTTGATGATACCTCCAGCTGAATAAGGAAATTTTTGTATTTTTTTCTTTTATGATATGTCTTTTTGTAATGCCTTTTATTTTGATTAATGAAAAGATATTATTTTTGTGGCTCTATTATTTTTTTGCATATCTCATTAAGGATATAAATAATAGCGAGGGAAAATATATTCAGAGGTTCAGGACATGACATATTTCTTGATTTAGAAAATAATTATATTTATTATATCTGCTCAGAGGTAATGTGGACATGGCAGAGTATAATTCGTTGAATATCATTATTTCGGTAGACAACTTAATGAGAAATAAAAATGTGACAAGTTGCTGATATGGGTGGATGGATGAATTGTCAGGATGTTTGAACGAAATGAATCGTCGGAATGAACGGATGAACCGTCAAATGAATGGAATGAACGGGTGAACCGTCAGATGAATGTAATGAACGGGTGAACCGTCAAATGGATGGAATGAACGAATGAACCGTCAAATGAATGTAATGAACGGGTGAACCGTCAGATAAATGTAATGAACGGGTGAACCATTAAATGAATATAATGAACGGGTGAACCGTCAAATGAATGTAATGAACGGGTGAACCGTCAGATGAATGTAATGAACGGGTGAAGCATCAGATGAATGTAATGAATGTTGCGAAAAATGCGTCGCTTTGATGTTTTAAGAATTTATGCCTATAAATAGAATAGAAATTGAAATAGAATGATCACTTTCACTCTTCAACAAAAAAATATCGTCTGAAGATGCATCCAAGAAGGCCGAAATTATCCTGAAGGCAAGGGAACCTCCAGCCGAAGTAAACCAGCCAAAGCAGATGAAAGCGGGCGAAGGTTCGTCTGCACCCAAGCTACCGCGGGATATCTTGGACTTCCTACTTGAACCAGGAACGACGGACGAGGAGGAAGCCATGAGGATGGCCGCTTGCAAATTTCTGGTGGGTTCGAGCAAGGATGTTCTCGGCTCTTTTGCCGATTACATTTTTGAAAAGGACGGTAGTGGTGCTCGTCCTGTCTTCAAGAAGGACGATAGTGATGCTCGTCCATGATATCTTGTAACACCATTTATGATGAAATAAAATAAAATTTTATTTATGAACTGTTTTGTCATATTTACAAGAAATTCCTTTTATATTCATACATAATACTTTTTAAGGAATTTGCCATTGATAGGCATCATTGTAACTCGACCGTCCAACTCTGTAAGTTGATAGGCTCCATTTGAGAAGACTTTACTCATGATATATGGACCTTTCCACTTCGTATCGAATTTGCCCTTGCTCATATGAGTCATGGTCATAGGACGTCTGACTATAAGAACGAGTTCTCCTTTCTGAAAGGCTCTGACTTTAGCTTTGCGATTAAAAGCTTTTGAGATTCGGGCTTGATATAACTCAATATGCTGTTGAACCAATAACTGTTTCTCGTTGAGCGCTTCTAATTCTTAAAGTCGAAGGAGGTCGTTGTTCTCTGTAGTGAGCTCATTGAGCTCATTGGCAATGGCAATGGAAATCCGCAGGAATGGGATCTGAAGTTCCAAAGGTAGAACTGCTTCACAACCATACATAAGAGAAAAAGGTGTACAGCCTGTAGGCTTACAGACCGTAGTGCGGTAGGCCCATAAATATTTTCCAAGTTTCTCGCTCCAATTCCGTTTGTTAGTAGATACAAACTTCTTAAGGAGTATGATAATAGTCTTTTTAAATGCTTCAGCTAAACTATTAGCAGCAGGATTGTACGCTGTCGAAGCGACATTGTCAATCCGATGATCGTCACAAAACCTAGTAAACTTCTGGCTAATGAACTGTGGTCCATTGTCGTGAATGATTCTTCGAGGTACACCAAATCTATAGATGACATGGTGTTTGACAAAATTGATGATGCTACTAGTCTTAACTTCAGCCAGAGGTATAGCTTCAGCCCATTTGGAGAAGTAGTCGGTTATAGCTAGTATGAACCGATGTCCTTTAGAAGAAGGAAGATTGATATGACCTATAATATCCATGCCCCAAGCTTCAAAAGGCCAGGAAGCAGCAGTTGGATACAGAAATTCTGACGATTGGTGAATAAAATCTACATAGATTTGACAAGCTCGATATTTCTTTTCATATTCGATGGCATCTGATACCATAGAGGGCCAGTAGTAACCCATACGTCGGATACGGTCTTGTAATTTAGGGCCGGGTTGATGTGCTCCGCAAACACCATCATGAGCTTCATGTAATACTTGCTTCGCTTCATCACCAGCAAGACAGCGCAAGAGTAGGCCGTCATAAGTCCGTCGATAGAGAGTCTTGGTAGTCTGATTATAGTAGAATCGTAAAGACCGTCGACGAATACTCGTAGCCTCCTTGGGATCTTCAGGAAGTATATCATGGACCACGAAGTCGATGAAGGGAGCTCTCCAATCTTCACTGATAACATTGGCCTCAGTAAAATTACTGAATTCAATATTACGATTGTTTTCGATGCAAAATAATTCCCGATTAGAGACAACCACCACCTGTTGTCTTTTGACAGGTATGGCTAAGACTGCTGCAAGATTGGCCAAAGCATCTACCTCAGTGTTGCAAGCTCGACGGACATATTCTATGAAAAAAGCTTTAAATGATATAGCTATATTGATTACTGCTTCATGATAAGGCACTAGATCTTGATGACGAACTTCATAGGTTCCTCTAACCTGGTTAACAACCAGCTTGGAGTCGCCATAGACTTCAAGATATTCGACGTCTAGTTGTTTAGCTAATTGAAGGCCAATTTGTAGAGCATTGTATTCTGCTACGTTGTTGGAGCAAGGTTCATCTAGGGAGTAGGCTCTTTGGATAGTTGAACCGTCTGGAGAAACAAGAACAACCCCAACTCCTGCGATGATGGCACCATTCGGCCCGATCCTGGATGCATCGTCAAAGAATATATGCCAGGTAGAAAATTCTTCAGAGATCATGTTTGATTCCAATATCTCGTCTGGAATTTCATCGTAAAGTTTAGATGTTTCTGGAATAGGATGAGCCGCTAAGAAATCTGCTAGTGCTTGACCCTTAACAGACTTTTGTGGAACATATAACATGTCATATTGGGCTAACAGAATGGCCCATGTAGCTAACCGAGAATTGAGTGTGCTGGGTTTCTTCATTAATATCCGATGAGGATTAACTCGGGATATGACATGAATAGTTTATCCAATGATGTAATGCCTTGTCTTTTGAACAGCAAACATAAGAGCTAAGTATTCTTTTTCAACCGGACTATAACGGTGTTCAGCACCAATCATAGTGCAACTAAGATAGTAGATGGCTTGTTCATGTCCTTCTTTGTTCTTCTGGGCAAGTAAAGCACCCAATGAATGGTCCATAGCACGGATATACATTAAGAATGGTATGCCCGAGATTGGTGGCACCAAGACTGGTGGGTTCATAAGATATTATTTTATGTCGTCAAATGTTCGTTAACATTCTTCAGTCCAAATAAAAGATACGCCTTTCTTCATTAACTGGGTAAATGGTCTGCAGCGTCCAGACAGAGTTGAAATGAATCTTCTGATGTACGCAAGTCGACTTTGGAATCCTCGTAGCTCTTTTAGGTTGCGTGGAGGATGTATCTCTTGAATGGCTTTGATCTTCTCGGGATCCACGTGTATACCCTTAGAGGTAATGACGAAGCCGAGAAATTTACCACTAGAGACACCCAAGAATGACTTGGTGGGATTCATTTTCAACTGATGTTGGCGTATTAGATTGAAGATAGTTCTTAAATCTTGGATGTGATCTTCCTTTAGACGGCCCTTGACAGCATTATCGTCGACATAGCATTCGACAGTCTTGCGCAGATGATCTCGAAAGATGGTACTCATAGCTCGTTGGTAAGTCGCACCAGCGTTCTTGGGACCAAATGGCATCACTGTATAGCAGTAGACTCCACGAGGAGTACGGAAAGAAGTGTATTTTTTATCTTCAGGATTCATCCGAATCTGATTGTATCCGGAGAATCCGTCCATGAAGGATATCCTTTCGAACCCACAAGTGTTGTCGATCATGACATCTGTGATAGGGAGGGGAAACTCATCTTTTGGACAGGCTTCATTAAGATCCCGAAAGTCAATACAAACTCAAACTTTGTCAGTTTTCTTCAAGACTGGAACAACGTTAGCTGCCCAATCAGGATGTTGTTCTTCTCGAATAAAGCCATAAGCTATGAGCTTTTTGACTTCATCATCAATTGCATCTATCTTTTCTGGCTTAAACTGCCTCTGTTGCTGTTTAACTGGCTTTGTATTAGGCAAAATATTCAATTTATGAGTAGCAATTTTGGGATCCAGACCTGGCATGTCTTAATAACTCCAGGCAAAGACATCAATGTATTCTCGAATAAGAAGAATTAACTCATGCTTATCTGCCTCTGGAAGGTTCTTGCTGATGAATATTGGACGAGGTGACCCGTTTTCTTCTACGTCAATTTGGACCAATTGATCTTCGGTAGGAGGTTCTCGTTGTTCGAATCGGAGTTCCCATTGGATGTCCATTCGTTGAGCCCAAGGATCTGTTTTGGGATTTTCTTCGATATCTTCGTCATAACCTTCTGGAAGTTCAGCGGAGACCATGTTAGAAGATACAATCAATCGATGAACTTGGCCAATACTGGTATCAGAATCCCAAGATCTGGAATCAGAAGAGTTAGAGCGCTCCTCACTATCAGACTCGGAGGCTGTTGGAGATAAGACCAGAGGTGAAGTATATCCGAGACCTCTTTTCGTCCTGGTGTAGTACATCTCTGATTTTCCTTTTGGAACGGCCGTATGGATAGGAGTTCGTCTATCCTTACCATAGTTGAGGCCATTCTTGAAGTCATAACCCATCTTTCGGATGATATCTTTTGATTGTTGACTATAACGACGTAGTTGGAGATGTCCTATATCGTTATTTTTGTTATCTTCCGTATAGTTGAATTTTTGTTCTGGCCCTTTATTAAAAAGTATTAGATTTTCACCTCTCTTTCAAGAGGGGACAACAAAACATGAGTCATCTGGGTGTTCGAGTAAGACCTCTGTTTGAAAAGACTGTACAACTCCTATTGTAAATGACTGAAAGCTATCTAACATATCCAAATAGCATTTAGTATGATAAATGACATCAGTATACTGGAAAGGAGATGCTTTTTCATTGATTTGTACATCTGTATTTACAACAGGACCTTTAGCCTAAGCAGGCTTGGTCAGATTGATTACAAGAAGGGGAGAAGAAGATCGTGGAGGAGGCTTGCTACGACGAAGGTCAATAACAAGTGGCTCAGAGGAGATGAGCTCCCTTTTATCCTTGTTATGAGATAAATCAATAACAAGTGGCTCAAAGAGGTGAGCTGCCTTTTATCCTTGTTACGACGTAGGTCGATAACAAGTGGCTCAGAAGAAGTGAGCTCTCCTTGATTTTGACCACCATCAGTTGGTTGCTTCCGGACTGGCAAGTGAATAGCCAGTGGTTTGGAGGACTGAGGATAAGAAATACGCCCTTTAATAGGTATGATGAGGGTGTCATTGGGCCCTGCTTCTTGGTCTTCTTCAGTATCTAAAGCCAGCACTACCTTTATGAACTCATCTTTATACATGCGAGCATCGTTACAATATGCTTCGACACCTTTAAAAGGGTAGAGATCCGCCACCTCTTTTTGAACCTCTCTATTGTCATCAACGTACTTAAAACATTAATGGAGAGTTGAAGGAATAATGTTGTGTTCATGAAGGAATGGTCTCCCCAAAAGAGCATTGTAAGAGCAACCATGGTTATCTATGATATAGAAGGTCACCTTTGTGCGAAGATTGCCTATTTGGAGTTTTAGGCGAATCTTGTCCAGAGGCTCACTTTTCCCTGGTTGAACCCCAAGATGGTGGTGATTGTGCTAGAATAACTATGTACTGGGATCTTTAGTGCGTCTAGCATTGTCTTCGGCATGATGCTGAGTGCTAACCCGAAATCTATCAGAATACGATCGACTTTTATCGTGTCGATGTATCCTGTATAGTATAGAGGACGGTCATGCCTATTGTCTTCTACCATCATATCATCCTGCGTGAAGGTGATGTTTGGAATTAACTCCAACATACTGTGACATTGGAGGGAAGAGACAGGCTCTGATTCTGGCTTCTTTAGAAAAGTTAGACAGGTTTTTGCCTGCATAAGAGCTTCACTCAGAGTTTCTCGAGTCTCTTTGAAGAGGCATAAGAGCTCAAAGATCGACAGCCTAGCTGGTGTATTGGCTAGTTGAGCCAAGATATCAAAGTTATGTGGCTTCTCAAGTCCAGAAGGAGATGACTTCTTCAAAGGCTTGTCAAAGCGGACTTGTTGTTTGACTTTGTCGGCTGCCGTCGGCTTAGGGGGAATGGGTTCTACAACCGGTAAAGACACAGCAGGGATGCCTTTAGTAGAAATAGGTTGTACTGGAGCAGATTCAGAAGATGAGGCAGGGTTTTCTCGAGTTTCAGGAAATTCCCGTAAATAGGCTTTTTCTGACCTGGTGCCCAGCAGGATTTCCTCTTCAACTATGGGGTCAAAAGACACCATATTGCAGATCTTTGTTCTGCCCTTGGAGCGGACTTTCTGTTTAGACAAAGAAGGAGCCTCAAAATCTGCAACAAGGTCTGGGTGGATCCACATAATCTCACCGTTATCAAGGGACAAGGGGACGAGACCTTCACTCCGTGGAGGAGGGAGATTCTCAATCTTAATAGTGGCCTTGGGGATTGGAATGACACCATGTTGTATCATATGTGGAGGAAAGTTACCGAACTGTACGGAAACCATGTTCGTGGTAGCAGTCTTCTCATCTTGTTGAAGTGTGACAACACCAGCATTGACTAACTCTTGAATCTTGTCTTTGAGCACATAACATGCTCGAGTGGGATGACCAATGAACCTGTGATAAACATAATATTTGGGATGATCTGTCTTACCGACCTCGTCAGGCTTCTTCGGGTCTGGAAGTTGGAGCTTATTGCTTTTGATCAAGCAATCAAAGATGCTCACGGTGTCGTTCTCGTCAAAAGAATATTCTACTTTCGGACGAGGTTCTCTTGGTAGAGGAGCAGAAGGAGTAGAAGTAGACGTAGGTGGAGCTACGTTGACAGCCAGAGATTCTTTGTTCTTCAAATTGATGTTCAAAGTTTTTTACCTTTGCGGTTGTTCTGGCGATTATCGCTACTAGCTGTCGGATGTTCATCCCGGTCGGGGTTAGACATGTGTACCCCCAACTGCTTGAACTTATCAGTGCTAACTTCGACTACTTTAGCATTGACAATGAATGATGGCCAGTCTTGAAATTGAGTTGACCCCATCCACATGCTGATGATAGGCAAAAGATTTGCCTTGCAAGTATCTATAGTGACAGCGGCTGGAGTTCCAGGAGGCATCTTTAATGCTTCTCGACGGAATCTTTCAATGAAACTCTCAGCGGTTTTATTATGTCTTTGTTTGATCTTGTTGAGGGCCGACATGGTCATGTCGTTGATTTCCTCGTAGAATCTCTCCAAGAAGATTTGTTTAAGACCCGAGAAAGAAGTGATACAGCCATCAGGCAAGCTCCTGTACCAATTGTATGCTACACCGGCTAAGCAACCGACGAATACCCTGGTAAGAAGAGCGTCATTTGGCTGAAGTTGAACAGTCATTACCTCAAAGTGGTTAATGAACTGACTCGGGGAAGTGCTGCCGTCAAACAGTGAAATTGTAGAAATCTTGTACTTTGGAGGAAATGGGAGTTCCTTTCATTCCATCGGATAGGGTTGTTTGATCCCCAATCTTTGTAAATTGTCCTTCTCTTTAAAAGCCTCAAATTAAGTGCACAATAGTTTAACAGCTTCATTAGCATCCTCCAATGATGAAGAAGAAGCAGGCTGAGTGTTAGGAGAAGGAACAGCATGGTAAGTGCTACCCCCAGCTCCTAACTGACTGGGTGTGAGTTGAATTTGTACATGGGGTATTTGAGGAGATACTACCCCCAGACTTGCATTAACAGGCATCGACGATGCTATAATCTCAGGGTTTATAGCAGGTGCGGTCGGTGATACTGTGTGTTGGGCCACGATGATAGAATACATACTTGCAACCATTTCAGCCATGGTCTTCAGCTTATCCTCCAGTGCAGCTATTCATTGTTCTTGATTTGCTGAACTAGAAGCATCTGGGTCTTCAATGACAACATAAGCCGTCACTTTTCTAGGTACAGTAGAAGACACTGTCTGTTTAGAACTTTTGCTGTATGCATCATAATCAGAGAAGGAATCATCTCCTGAATAAGAAATAGGGAGATGACCAGAGGGATCTTGGAGAAGATTCCCATTCCCCGTTGTATCTCGACTTCGGGATTGGGTATGTCGAAATACTCCTTCAGAAGATTCTTGGAGTAAATCTAAGTACCGCTGGCTGGGCCTGCGAGGCTTGCCGTGTTTGGAGCACTTTCTACCCCCAGTGTCTCGAGAAGCCAGGTTGACGGAAGCATACAACACTTCGTCTTCATCTTCTGACATTGGTTCAGAGGTTGCAAAATTTAGACGATCGAAGACAGATCGTTTTGTTGTTTGGCAACAGCACTTGATGACAATCTTATGATTACAATGATGTTCAAGTGGTTGAACTGGAGGTGTTGATATATTGTCCCGTTTTTGCTTGAGGTGCTCTCGGAGGTCAGGAACAATAACGGGACGAGAAGAAGTCTGAGGGATATGTTCTTTGACCACATTCAGAACATGGTTTCCGTTCTTCAGATGTTTTGTCCCGTGAGTATATAGAGAAGTACTCACTTCATTAGCATAGGTCTCAAGATTTTTCATCCTGGAAATTCGCCTCTGATGCAGGTTGATCTTCGGCATTGGCTGCTTATGTTTCATAGAAGTTGGTCTGTTGAGATAAGTCCGTAGATCAACAAATTCACCCCCAGGGGTGTCTGTCTGAGACACCAGTAATTTTCCCTATTTTGAGCGGGATATCCGAAGAGTTGGGAGATCTTGGAGTTCCGCTACCGGAGTAGGCAGAATACCTCTTCGATTAGTACATTTCCCTTTGGCAGTGAAAGAAGAGCTCTTGTTTGAGAGAGTGCTTGTACTGGTTGGTGCCGAGGTACGTTCAGATGGATCTTCTACGGTAAAAATCGGAGAAGACTGAAAAAAGACCAAAGGACCTTTTCCCTTGTTTTGTGAAGAAGGATTGGCTAAAAAGCATTTCCCTCTGTTATCTTCCAAGTCGTGGAACGAGAAAGTTCGAGAAAAGACCAACGGGCCTTTTCTTTTGTTCTGAGGAGGATGAGGAACAGTCAACAGACTACCTCCAGTGGATTCTGCTAGAGCAACAGGGTGCTTGGGGAAAGGAGCAGAGTTTTTCCCCTTGCTGTGAGAAGAAGGGAGATTAGCCAAAGGGCTATCCCTATTAGACTGCGCTGAAACAGCTTGCGCAGAGGTTGAAGTGGCAATAGGCGCATTGGCAGATTGCGCTTGGGAAACTTTGACAGATGACCCTTTGGCCACAGAAACTGCAGTTTGTGCAGCAGAAGTCCTGGCTTCAGAATGTTTAAGTTGTACTCTAGTTGTAGGAGTAGTGGATTGTGCAGGAGTAAAGGAGGTCGCCAACTGCGCCAGGGGGAGAGGGGTCTTGCACTTTGCTAGAGTAGCATAGGAAGTAGATTGTGCTGTGGCAGAAAGAGCAGTGTGTTGCACAAGGGCAGCAGTTGCTATTGGTTCCTTGGCAGCAGAGGCAGCAGGTTGCGCAGATGATTGCGCAGAGGACTGCACAGAGGACTGCGTAGAGGTCTTTGGAGTCCATACTGAACGAACCTTGCTCTTGGCAGAGGTTACAGTACGACGAGTAGCCCCAGAGTTGATCATCGCCTCGTAGGCAGTCTGGTTGACCTTCACAACCAGCGTCTTCTACGTCTTTTCGATAGACACAACGTCACATTGAGTTGTCACTTCCTCGTCGGAGGAGAAAGTTGTCCCCAGCAGAGTCGCCATTTTGTTTGTAAAAATAAAACTATTTTATTTCACAAACTTTGTAAGAAGATTATAATTGAATTATGGGAAAGTACAACTATAGGAATCCGATCTGAAGACGATCGCTTTATTCCTTGGACGATGTAAACTTTGAAGAGGATAGCCTCTGAAGAATGCAGCAGCATTTGGATAAGAACTCCTGATCTCTGATGATGATAATGATCTGATCCCCTTAATAAAGGACCTGAAACTCTATTTATAGAGTTCTGAAAATAACCAATTTGTAGTTATTCTGGATTACGCATGATAAATTGTGCTAGCAACAGACTGCGCAAGCAGCGAACTGCGCTAGCAGTTACTCGATCGTGGGCCAACTGTATTAGACGCATGGCATTATTTGATTGAAATGTGCATGGTCGCGTACAGGCGGTTGCCACGTGGCGAGCAATTGATGGCATGTAAGCCACATTATAAATGTTAGTTATCCTGGTGGATTGTACCACTTGAAAAGCGCTAGCATCAGACTGTGCTGAGACTCGAGCTTGGTCCAACTGCGCTGAAGTTGAGCTGTCATCCTGCGCTGGCTGTACAGCTGTCCTCGAGCGCTGTGCTGCACAAGAAATGAAAGGACTCCTCGTTTGTCGGGCTGTCAGCTGTCAGAAGATCGGATTTTTGTCAGGTAATGATGGCACTGCCACGTCAGCATAGCGCGCTCGGGTGGTAGCGCAATTCAGCTTCCGCGTTTGAATTATGGCACAATCTGCCTCATGCGCAGTCTATCTGAAGTGTGCGCAATTTAATTTCCTCTGTTTATTTAATAAAGACAACTTGATTTTTAGTACCTACAACGCCGAGTTCAGTGGCAGAGATCAGGAGATTCTTAGGGCTGGCAGGATATTACAGGAGGTTCGTGCAGGATTTCTTTCAGACTGCAGAGCCGTTGACTAGGCTGACCCGGAAGGATGTTGAGTTTGTTTGGTCAGAGGAGTGTCAGACAGATTTTGATGAGTTGAAGAAGCGACTTACGACAGCTCTGATTCTGACTTTGCCATCAGGTTCAGGAGGGTTCACTATCTATAGTGATGCTTCAGTGAAGGGGTTGGGTTGTGTCTAGCAGCAGCATGGGAAGGTGATTGCCTATGCTTCCAGGCAGTTACGTCCTCATGAGAACAACTACCCTACCCATGACCTGGAGTTGGCAGCAGTGATTTTTGCTCTGAAGTTGTGGAAGCACTACTTGTATGGAGAGAGGGTGGAGATCTTCACAGATCATAAGAGCTTGAAGTATGTGTTTACACAGAAAGAGCTCAACATGAGGCAGCACAGATGGTTAGAGCTGATGAAGGACTTCGACATCTCACTTCAGTATTACCCAGGGAAGGCCAACGTGGTTGCCGATGCCTTGACTAGGTATCCGACAGCCATGTGTTTGACTATGGACCGTCACTTGCTTGCTGATTTGGAGAGCCTGGGGATTGAGATAATTGTGTCTGGAGTTCAGATACAGATGTGGGGCCTTCAGATACAGTCGGACTTGATGAAGAGGATCAAGTCGACACAGTTCGAGGATATTGCTCTGCGGTGTATCCGAGAGCAGGTTTGAGCAGGACTAGTGGATGGCGAGTTTTCTCTTACAGAGGATAGTGCCTTGAGGCACAGTTCCAGGTTATGTGTGCCCAGTGGAGAGCTCAGGGAGCAGGTCATGCAGGAGGCCCACAGATCTCAGTACTTTATACATCCTGGTGCCAATAAGATGTACAAGGATCTGAGGGAGTATGTCTGGTGGTACGGGATGAAGCGGAAGGTAGCTCGCTTCGTAGCTAGATGCTTGGTTTGTCAGCAGGTCAAGGCAGAGAGGCAGAGGCCCGAAGGATTATTGCAGCCATCGCCCATTCCAGAGTGGAAGTGGGAACATATCACTATAGATTTTGTATCTGGGTTGCCGCGTACACCAGGAGGGAAAGACACGATTTGGGTCATCGTTGACAGGTTGACCAAATCGGCCCACTTCTTGCCATTCAAGGTGGGTACGTCTACAGAGAGGCTTGCAGAGATGTACATGCGACAGATAGTCAGGATTCATCGGGTTCCGATCAGCATTGTCTCGGATCGGGATAGTCGCTTTACTTCCCATTTCTGGAGGAGTCTGCAGACTAGTATGGGCACTCAGCTCAAGTTTAGTACTGCATACCACCCCCAGACGGACGGATAGTCAGAAAGGACTATTCAGACGCTTGAGGATATGCTATGGACGTGCGTCTTGGATTTTGGAGGTTCCTGGAAGGATCACCTATATTTGGTTGAGTTTGCTTACAACAACAGTTTCCAGGCCAGCATTGAGATGTCACCTTTCGAGGCTCTATACGGGTGTAGGTGTCGTACACCCTTATCTTGGGATGATGTTGGTGAGCGAGCTTTACTGGGACCAGAGATAGTTGTTGACACAGCCGAGAAGGTGAAGCTCATCAGGGATAGACTTCGCATGGCGCAGGACAGACATCGGCACTGGGCTGATAGCCACCGAAGGCCATTAGAGTTTGAGGTACAGATTAGAGATAGGATTAGAAGTAGGTTGCTTGTTGTTTTGTTTGTTTGATCATGTTTGATTATTTAGTAACATGAGACCTTGTTTGTGTTTAAGTCGGAGACATGGTTTTTCTGCGGATATCTCCGACTCATGGTACCATACATTTTGGTGGAGGTGGGAAGCTTAGCCCGCGCTTCATCGAAACTTTCGTGATCAACGGGAGAGTCGGTGACGTGGAATACAGGCTAGACTTGCCACCTGCACTAGTGGGTGTCCACAACGTTTCCACGTATCACAGTTGAGACTGTACGTAGCTGACCCTAGCCATGTACTCGATCACTCGGAGACTGAGGTGGGACATACTCTCAGTTATCCAGAGCAGCCAGTGGAGATTCTGGATAGCCGAGAGAAGGTACTGAGGAACCAGGTCATACCCTTGGTTCGCGTCGCATGGAGGTATCATTCTCCAGGAAAGTCTACCTGGGAGTGGGAGGATGAGATGCGCAAGCGATATCCTTATCTTTTTGGACCTTGAGGTATGATTGTCTATCCTTCTCATCCGTTTAGTTTCACCTTTTAATTGCAAGGACGAAATTCTTTTAAAGAGGGTAGATTTGTCACTACCACATTTCTAGCTTGAGGGTATTTTGGTCTTTTGGTCAATTTTGGTGATTTTGAATTTTATTAGGAATTATTGGGATTATGAGAATTATGTGATTTTATTATTAAAGTATTGCCTTGTGTTGTGGTAGCCCAAACCAAGACTGGACCTAGCCCAGATTAGGCTTAGTTAGTCATGGTTAGTCTTAGCTAGCCATGGTTTGTTAGAGCTAACTAGGATGCATAAGTTAGGCTAGTGTGTAAACGTAGAATGTATTTGGACCCTTGATTTGACTTGATGATAGGAGAGACCCTTGATTATATTAGTAATTTTAATTTAACAATATTATCTAAATATATAGAACATATATATATATATATATATTTTATATATATATATATATATATATATATATATTTTATATATATATTTTATATATATATATATATATATATATATATATATATATATATATATATATATATATTATACGTATAAATAATCCAAAACCTCAAAGTCTTCTTGTTATCCTCCTTCTGGTATAGGTAGAAAGGTGTACAAATTATGCATATATGTAGATACCTTATCCTATATCCTAATAATGTACCTTTAAGATAAATAATAAATAATGGTTTACCTTAAATATATATATATAATATTATTTATAGGGATACATAGTATTTCGTTAATTCGAGATAACAAAATTATAGGCATTAATGTAGCCATATCCTAACATTAATTATACTAATCTTTGTTTAGATGGAAAAATAGTCCTAATAATTTCAAGGAAGGTTTCTCCACAAAAGAATATTTATTAAATATGAATAACATGTTATATACAATATAACATTTATTTATAAAATGAGATAATGGATCATTAAAATAGATCACCAAAGCATGCATACAATCTTACATCCGCATGGACCTTTTTGGACGCACTACTCGAACTACGTGGCCTGGGTCAAGCCCGGCTAAATGGGTACAATCGGTTCTCCTAAATGTCATAATCTTAATAAATAATAAATAAATTATTTATAGGGTTCAATTCACAAAGTATGGTTTTCCTAATTAGAACACACTTATGGCTCAACATTCCCTACCGTAACTAATACACTAGTCAAAGCATGCTACCGCGCTATCCGTGCCATGATTTTTAGTCGTCTTGTACTCCAAAACTCAACTATGGCTAAGGTCGTCTACCGTAATAATTAACTAATTAATTATTTATAAAAATTTCTAAAAATCTCATTTAAATCAAATAAATAATATAAAATATTTCAAAAAATTTAGGAAGGGGAGCTACACATGTGCAAGCCAAGTTCGTGTTACAGCCAAGTCAAGTCATGCTCAGGTCGGGTCAAAGCTCAAGGTACATGCATATAACCAAAACACATAAATAAATTCAAGAACAAGGAAGGTGCATGGAGATAGGCGCATCACAAGGGGCACCTAAACATAGATGGGCGCCTAGGACACCAAGAGGGCGCCTAGGCAAGCATGGGCGCACGGGCATGAATGGACACCAGGACATGAATGGACACCAGGGTCAAGATGGTGCTCAAGGTCAAGATGTCGCCCAAGACTCGCAGGGGCACCTGGACACCAATCGACACCAGGGCCAAAATGGCGCATGACCGAGTTTAGGCGCATGGCCAGACTGGGCAAATGGCCAGGGGGTCCTGGATCATCGTGGACGCCAGGGCCAATATGGGCGCTTGGGCCTTGATGACCAGAGGGGAGGGGCACATCACACTGGGCGCCTAACTACCTGTAAGCGCAAGGGACAGGGGGCGCCAGGGCGTACAGGACGCCTTGGCCAGACTGGGTGCATCACATTGGTGCCTGAGCACCGTGAGCGCAAGGGGCAGAGGGCGCCAGGGCGCACAGGGCGCCTGGGCCAAACTAGACGCATCACATTGGCGCCTAAGTACCGTGAGCGCAAGGGGCATGGAGCGCCAGGGCGTGCAGGGCGTCTAAGGTCAGACTGGGCGCATTATATTGGCGCCTAAGCACCGTGAGCACAAGGGGTGGGGGCACCAGCACTGTTCTTCTTTCCCAAACAGTAAAGAAGAACTCATGGGAAACCAAAACTTCAAATGAGCATAACTTGCTCAAAATAAGTCCGAATTGAGACTTCCAAGGGTCTAAACTACACAGAACGAGATTTCCTACAGCTTGGGATAAGTGGTTTTAGGAAATACCAAGATTTACTAGATCAAAACCAAGAAAAACAATAAAAACTCATAACTTAGATCTACACAAATCCATCCACCAAAATCAAAAATGCTAAGATCTAAAGAGGCTTAGAATCTAGTAGAGAAGAGAATGGAACAATAAAATGGGAGATCCATCATGAAGCAAGTTGCACTTGCCTAAGGATTCTTGGTGGCTGGAAGGAGTTATGAGGAAGAAGAAGAAGGAAGAAAGAAATAAATGAGAAGAGTTACGAAGAGAGAGAAAGGGGTTGACTTATATAGCAATCCTTCTCTTCTCAAACCATAATAAACCAAGCCAAGCCAAGAGTGCCATGATGAACCAAACCAAAATAAACCAAGATAAACCAAGTCAAGCTAAGACTAAACCAGGGTTAGGCTAAACATGACAAGTCAAAACATGGGTCACCTGACAAACGTCAGAAATTCGTACACGTATACTGAAAACACGTATAACGGGAAACGGGAAACCCTTCTCTGGAAATCTTCTACTGACCGTTCCCGAAGAGATTAAAGAAACCCTCGTCATCAAACATTTCAACCAACACCAGGCTGAAAAGCATATCAGGGACATGACAGACATCTTTGAGAACAAGAACTGCACCCATCTTTATCCTCAAATACACATCTCCAATGACGCATTTGACACATCTCTGTTTTCCATCTTCGACACTCCAAAGTCGCCTATCTTGTAAGTGGCAAATAGTGTCCTATTGTGAGATACATGCCCTAAAGCACATGAGTCCATCAACCAAAAATTATTATCGCAGGAGAGGTTCATGACAACCCCATCACCTACGACGATCACATCACCTCTATGTGTCGAGGTCGTCACTGTAGTATTATCACTTTGCTTTCCCTTGTCGCCCTTCTTCTCTCTCTTTCTAGCAAAATAGCTCTACTTAATGTGGCCTTTCTTGCCACAATGGTAACACTCCGAGTCCTCGTACCGACTCTTGGACTTGCCCCTGCTCCTGTCTCTACTACCGTCTAGATCCCTGCTTTTGCTCCTTCTGCGGCTATCTAAAACTAGCGCCTCTGAGTGGGATGTGTATGAAGTTTCCTAAGAACGTCTCTGTATCTCTTTATTTAGTATCCCGCTTTTGGCAAACTCCATACTGACCACGCCTTCCGGAGCAGAAGCGATCATAGACACTCACATGGTTTCCCACGTGTCTGACAATGTATACAGCAACCAAAGTCCCTGAATCTTGTCGTCGAACTTGACTCCCATTGAGGATAGCTGGTCAACCACGTCCCGGAACTCACTCAAGTGATCCGTAATGGATGCACCATCTTTGTACCGCAAATCCATCATCATCCAGATAACGAACAATTTATTCACCCCGGTCTTCTTCGCACACAAAGATTCTAGCTTATCCCACAGTGTCCTCGCGTGCTCAATGTTGGCAATGTGGTTGTACATGTTCTCGTCAATAAACTGCCGTATGTACCCTCACACCTGTATATTCGAAGTACCAGTCCTCATCGAATTTGTCAGTGGGCTTCTTGGACACAAATACTAGAAGATGCAGCTTCTTGACGAACAACAAATCCTTCATCTTACTCCACCAATCATGATAGCTGGTACCGTTCAGGTTCACCATGCGCACTGACTTCGTGCCTATCTCTACTTTCTGATTTGACTGCCAACTTCTGACACCTCTCTGAAACCTTGCTCTGATACCACTCTGTTGGAAATGAAGTACGAAAACCGTTCCCCTAAATCAGAAAGTCTTGAGAGAGAACCGAGTAAAAAACACACAAACAAAAAATGCCAATATAAATCGCAGACACAGAGATTTTTACGTGAAAAATTATTGCAAAAAAAACTACGGGACGATCGGAGTCCAACCTTGAAGAACCTCCACTAATGGGATAAAGAGAATACACCCTTTACAAGCTCCTCCCGATCTAACACAGATCACCACAACTCACTGGGACAGAAAATAGATTATAACCACGAAGATGGAAGACAACGAAAAATATTCAAAATTGATCTCCTTCTTCGAAACGTCCTCTAATCCTTCTTTCTCCTTTTCAAAGTTGCACAAGCACTCTTGCCACTGTAACGCCTCAGTCCCAAAATAAATGGGACCAGTTACGTATCATGCCAGTTGTATACATACGAGCATAAGAGATGTTTGTATGTATACAATAGCTGTGAAATGTAGAAAGCCATGACAAACTAAATAAATCTCATCCACAATTACTAAGATTTAATGATATGATCAAATAGTCATTTGTACAAACGTTGGACGGAGACATATCCGCTACCAACAAATTTAAATAAGAAGAAATATAAAAATAAATGATTTGGTCGAGCGAAGCAAATGACGAGTCCAAGAGCAATCATCACGAAAGAAAGAATGGCCTTAGCTAGAGCACCTACAAGAAACCACGAAACACACACCTGGAGAAATCATCAGGTCCTCAGAGGGACGTAACAAGACACATAATATCATGCCAATAAACTGAATAATAAAAGCTCAACAGAAAAGTATGCATGAGTAAAGGTTCATAACCATTCTATGTGGAATACACTTTAGAGGACAACGTTCTACGCATGGGCTGTAACGGATTCACGCAAGCAAATAATAAAGAGTGGCCAACAAGTAGCGCTCATCCGAGACACTATCGGTCGGGTAACACGTAGCGCTCATCCGAGACACTATCTGCCAAATGTGTGTAAAAATAAATGTAGCCCCTACGCTAGTAGCTGTCCCCTCCCCCAATGATACTACACATGTGTCGTAACCTCAACACACAAACACGTGTCGTTTCTACCACACTGTTTATAATAGATAATTGTCAAGTCTTCTAACATGCATCTATTGACAGTTATTCCTACGCATGCACATATGAGATCAGCCCACACGCAAGTGACCTCTATATGATACTCACAACTCTCACACACAACTCGTGTACAATCGTGACAAGTCAACGAGACACACTAAATTTGACGGTAGTCTCTTAACTCTAAGCCAATTGGATAAAATATAGTAATTTGTATCTACATATAAATTAGAAAGAAACAACTTGAAATTAAACAAAACATGCATGATATTGAGCAGAAAATTTAAACAATAAAGGCAAGGTGTCTTGCCTGGTGTGTCGCCTGGTGTGGTGTAATGATCCGACAAGTTCTGAATAGTCCGATGGCCGGGGTTGATGTGAACATGGTCCGAATAGGAGTATATGATTAGTAATGATAAATGATGATAATCGGGGAGAATTATTGGAATATACGTCCATAGACTATTTTGAAAATATATTAATATTTTATAACTATATTTTCGTTACTCACAACTTTTTTTTTGAAATCTAAAAATCATCTATACTAAAACTCTATGTTTGTAAATATAATATTTTAGATCAAAAATATAGATATATGTTTTTATGAATCAAAAATACCTTTTTTTTAAAAAAAAATAATTCTAGAAACTTATGTAAGGCTGGAACCCCCATTTTGTAAATCTATAATTTATTTTATTTATAAAAAAAAATTACGGCAATCTATCACAGTTCCCTAACATCTTTTCTTCAAAATAGTTTTTAGCAAATTATTTTCTTTAGTTAATTAAATAATTAGTATAAATAATTTGTGCTAATAATACCTTAATAATAAGAATAAAAATAATAATTATAATAATAATAACAGTAATAATAATACTAATAATAATAATAAACAATAATACTAATACTAATAATAATAATAAGCAGTAATAATAATACTAATAATAATAATCAGCAGTAATAATAATACTAATAATAATAATAATAATATCAATATAAGTTAAACTTTACTCCTCCTTCCCCAAATATTCACAGAGAGGGAGAGAGAGAGATGGAGAAGAGTGAGCGGAGGGTTTACCGGAGACTCGGCGGCAAAGGGCGGCGCCGGCGGCGGACGGGGAAGAAGGGAGCTCGGACGGCCATGGCGGTTGGATTAGGCTAGCGCCGACACAGCGTGGAGAAACTTGCGCGCATCTGCGCGGTCGGGGCGTCGGCGGAGGCCATAGGCGGCCGTACACAGGCGGAGGTGACGAGGGAGGTTGCCGGCGTGGTCGAGGAGACTCCACGCAGCGGTGCTTGACTCCGAGCATGGCCGGGTTGGGGTTCGGCGGTGATTACGGGCTATGTTTACGGTGGACGATGACGCAGAGTGGCAGCATACGGGCTCAGCGTGGATGGTTATTCGAGGCGGAGAGGGGCTTCGGTGCTCCGCCCTGGATCTGGTGGAGGCACGTCGAGACCACGGGAAGAGTAGGTCGGACTTCGCTGAACGCGACGGCTCAGCGAAGGGTGGCGGCTGCGTCCTGTTGTAGGGGCACGGCTGATGGGGTTCCGATCGCCGGACGTGGACACCGAAGACGGCAGCGGTGGTCGGGCCGGATGCCTGCTCCGCGGCGGTGAGGAGTCGAAGAGGGGAAGAGGTCGGGTTTTCACAGCGGGTGCAGTCTACTTGTCATATGCGACGACGACTACGGTGAGGTAAGGGATTTTGCCCAATTTTCTTTCTTGGTCGATTTCATGGTGTTTTGTTGCGGTGTCGGATGTCCCTGGTGGTTAGGGCGATAGAATTTTCGGGTAGTGATGGGGATGGTGTTGTTGTTGGCGTGGCCGGGTCTGCATTTTGGCCGGAGTCTTTGGTCGTCGGAAGGCAATGGTGGGGGCGATGGTGATGATGAAGGTGGGTTCGCCGGTAATGGCGAGGCTGGAAGAAGTGGTGGTGGTTGTGATGAGGTTGGGTCGGAGAAGACGGGTTAGAGTGGCGACACAAGGGAGGCAGGGTGTTGCGGCTGGCGGATGTAGGCTTAGATGGGGTGTGTTGGGGTTTTGTATCGTCGTGTCGGGGATTGTCCGACACGACAGAGAAGGGATCGGGTGGTCTGTCCTACGTGACGCGAATGGCGTCGAGGCCCGGGTTTGTCGGACGGAACGAAAATATTGTATATGTAAAAATAATTAGAGGATGGGATGGTGACACGGACACGGACCACGGTGCACGGGCACGAGTAGGATGATGGTTGTGGTATTTTTGGCTGTGGAAGAAAACATGGAGAAACTCCCCTATTTAAAGGGTTGAGGAGATCCTGGTTGGATAAGGAGTAGGGGAAATTTAAACCCCATTTTAGATAAATCCCGTACTTAATTTAAATCAAATTAGAAGACCATTTAAATCCAAATCCGAATTTAAATCATAGATAAACTCTCTATTAAATTTAAACTCCAATTAGAATAAAATATTTTCCAATATAATTTATCCAAATTAATTAAATTTAAACCAAAACAATATTTTTAAATAGTTTTTCGAATAATAAAATATTAATATTAAATAAATTTCGAAAATATAATTATTTTCATGAATTTAAAGTCATGTATCTCGTATGCAAAAGATTATTTATGTAAAACATCAATTTTGAAATTATCAATTATATTTGTATAATAAAAGTAAATAGCTCTTTTTAGATTAAATCAATACAGTTTGTAAATTGATTAATAAAGGTAATATAAGTAAATAAATAAAATATTTACCATATGAAATTTGAATTACATAATAAAATATTTTCATATAATATGTACCTCGCACATATTCGTACTCGACGAGCAAATACGAAAAATGCGAACTCGTACGCGACGTATAAATACGAAAAACAAAATTAACACCAAAAATAAAAATTATAGTAAAAATTTAGGAGGGTTTACATCCTACCCAACTTACAAGAATTTTGTCCTCGAAATTTAGGAGTAGGTAGGGTTTGAGGGAAACACAAGAGTTTATCGATAAGAAGTTTAAGCAACGATTCGGAATCCAGCAAGCAATTTGAACAATAATGATCTAGATAAAAAATTTTGGTATAGTTTAGGAGATATCTCATGGCATCCCAATCAGTGTCTAAATTAAAAATGACTATCATTTATCCAAGAAGTGCAAGCTCACAAAATGCAACAATTTTTCCATCTCAAAAATTTACTCGCTCGATACTCTTGATTCAAGATTTCATCGTCATATCTCGAATCATTTTATCTATAGTAACTTTATACAGTCTCTTCAAATTTCATAATCCACAAGAATCATTTTTTCCTTAAAATATTTTTTTCTCTCAAATTGGGGTTTCTCCTCAAATTTTAACTCATAAAAATTTTTGGTTCCTCCAAACATATTCTCAAATCATAACTCTCGTAACCTTAGTTTTAGTCTTGATTATAACATTTTAAAAATCACGTACCTCATAATAAGTCTCAAACTTTTGGGATTTAGTAAATTCCCCAATCAAATTTCCCTCTTTTTTAGCCTTGTAACGTATTTTCATTCCTTTATAACTATCCTCAAAATAAATCTCATAAACTATTAGAAATTCTTCGAGGCATACTTACGTATATATCCGACCTTCAAACCGATATTTATTCCCAAAAATCCAATTCACAAAATTTGATTCCTTAGGGAGATGTTTAAATCCTATAGCTCACAATAGAAATTTTGATAAGTTAAAACCTTCGATTCAATAATCTCTACTCATATCTATTTTTATACCCCATTTTTCCTCAAGCTAAATTTTGTCTTTCGTAATCCTCTTGAATTTGAAATTCAATAAACCCTCAATGAATTTAGTCTAAGTAAAAATCAACTCTTCACATACTCATTTAACAACGTAAAAAATTTATCTTTAAGGTACCATCATAGAAATCCATCTTCAATATTCTTGATTACTCTTGAACCTGTTTGTCACTTACAAGTATACCATCTACTTAAACATAATAATACCTTTTCTCAATTCCAAAGAAAAAAAAAATTAACTTATGTCAAATCTTATATACCTTGTAAATGCCTACTCATCTTAACCAACTATACCATTGGTCTCCTCTATAGAATTTTTTAATCTAGTCCCGTGTGACTGAAAGGGGTATTGATCTAGTCTCCATCTCTGCACAAAATCATATACGAACCAAGGCTACATGAATCATAAAGGAGTTTAATGTAATCCTCGAGAGGAAGCTAGCCAAAAGGAAAGAAAAGAAAAATATATGGTTAGGTTCAAGGGTCGTGGTGAGGGTTATGAAGATGTTATGGGTCTGAGTAACCAAGATAAATAAAGGATAAGCAACCAAGGATAAACACAAAGTTAAGCATTTATGGAATTAAGTAGATCATAATCATATATGGGGTCGAAAGAATTGAGTCAAGATTTGCTCTCTAACTGAAGATAGAAAGGATAATGGTATTATGGTAGGGTTTATAGCTAACCATTTTGACTTGAAAGTCGCATCATAAAAATAGAGTACAAGAGGGCGTGTTTTAGTGGCACATGGTATACCTACATGAAGGTGGACTCGTCTAGGTCTTGCATATGGAATTTGTTGGATGGAAAAATCGAGTGTTGTGCTCCAAATATCCAAGTCACGGTAAAGGACACAAAAGAAATTAAAATATAAAGTGGGAGTTCATGAGACAATGATCAACGCACAAAATAAATGACCAAGCATGAAATAATGATAATTCAAATTCTAGTAAATCAAGGTAAAATAAGTTAGAAATACAGTTTCTAAAGATATGATAACCACTTAGATGGAGTATGATTAAGGAACAATCTAATCATTTCTCAAGTCACGATAAATCTAGATTTGAGGGAATGTCGAGTATGTCAAGATTGAGATATCTTCACATAGTTTGGCAGATGACTTAACTACACTCGAGTATATACAACTATCATGGCAATTAATGAGGAACACTTGTATTCCATTAGGGTGACTTGCTTGCTTCTTGGTCCTCTACCAATATATGATCTAATTTCAAGTTCCTTAACAGTTTCGAAATAAAATCTCAAGATACTCCATCAAGTATTTAATCATAACTTAAAGTTTAATTTCCTTTAAATAAATTCCAAATAACCTTCATCATATTTAATGCAGCACAACTAAACTTTCATAACAAGCCATCACTTTTAAAATTTCCAATTCTCAAATGTACCTCGAGATAAACTCTTAGCCTATTTCATCAATCGTAAATCATGTAACTCAAATTAAATCTTTTTTTTACCAAAATTTAAATATCCATAATCAAGGCGTTAAACTTGAAATCTAATTAACTTTATAAATCATAGATCATATGACACAATTTAAAATTTGAATTTTTTTCCTTCAAAGCCGCTTTCATATCCTCCAAATATTTAAACAAAATTTTACAATCATCTCTTCAAACTCAAAATTAAATAAACTTATAAATCGTACGACTCAATTTAAAATCTCAAGCTCTCTCAAACTAAACTTTCTCTTCTTTAGTTGTCTAAGAATCATAATTAAAACTTCTTAAATAATCTCGAGATAAACTTTATAATATTACAATCCAAACTTTTAAAGTTAACCATAAATCATGCGTCACAATATAAAAACTTAAGTTATTTCTCAATCGATTTCATATCCCTAATAAATCATAACTATTTCACCATTTCAAAAAAAAATCGTAAATCAAAAATTTGTTTTCTCGATCTAGTTATCCTCTTGTGTATACCACCTTGTAATAACAAAATAAAATTCTAACTATCCTTTGAAGGCGGTAATATGCTACTACCCAATTTGGAATTAACTAATCCTTAAGATCATATCTTTAGGAAAAATAAATGCCTTTATACTCAAATATAACCTCAATGGATATTAATTGTCAACATAATCCTTCTAGCCATGTGTTTACCCCATAAGCATATACTAGTGTAGTCATCTTCCTAGTTGTCGCTAAGCATGAAACTAAGAATATACGGTAGAAGGAGTCAAGCAAGATGGAAATCAAGGAGGTCGAACGAGAGTTCGAAATTTGAAGTCAAGAAATGACGTCAAGTAAGTGGATGAGATTCTAGACTCTAATTCTATATTGCAGGTCCGTTCGGTACATTAATATAACCGAAATGGCAATCTCGACCTATATGGGCCACCACAAAAATATGTAATACCCCAGTCCCAAAATACATGGGACCAGTTACGTATCATGCCAGCTGTATACATACGAGCATAAGAGATGTTCGTATGTATACAATAGCTGTGAAATGTAGAAAGCCATGACAAACTAAATAAATCTCATCCACAATTACTACGTGTCACGACCCGTACCCTAGAGTTAGGGCACGAGAACGTAACAACGCCCAGCCTACGCCGCAGTGTCGGCGGTAGAACGCTGTCCTAGGTCTCAATGCATCTAACAGTATAAGACTAAACAGTTTATACTCCCTGAATGGGGGTGACATAGCAGATACAACTCAATCACATCTAAGGTAGAGCATGATACGAATAGATAAAACATGAAATCCAAAAGAGATACAGGAGATAGAAGTCTAAGTGTCTAAGGTACATGAATCCAGAAATACATCTCAAAACTCAATAAAGATACAGTAATCCACAAAGTAAATACAACTCCAGACAAAAAGAAATAACTACCTAAACAACCTCTAATGTCTCCTCTAGGCTAGCAGACACCTCCAGGCTATCTGTAAAATTTATCAACAGGTCCAGTCAGGACTGGAGCGAGCACAGTACATCTCAACAGATCATAGCAGGTTAGAAAACATATAACATGCAGTAAAGTAAGATACCAGTACTGAAGAAAAACAGTATGTAAACAGAGAAAGAACTGTAATAGAAATATCTACTATACATAGAGAACTAGCAGTGACTAGTGAGTCAGAGTACAATCATGAACATGTAAATGGCCTGGGATGATTCTGATAAGACACTAAGGAATGATTCTGATAAAAAACTACTGGTGTATTATTCACATGCCCACTTATACTCTCCCGTACCCCCAATCAATACACAAGGATCCAGCCAGGTTATGTTATGATGCTATGTAACAGACCCCGAAGGTAATAGACCCCGAAGGTGATAGACCCCGAAGGTGATAGACCCCGAAGGTAATAGACCCCGAAGGTGATACATAGTAGTCCCATAAATGGGATAAGGATTCTAGGAAGACTCTACGATCATAAGAGTATATGTCGTAAGTGATCAAAGAACCAATGAAGCATATGATATGCCATGTAAGTGAAACGCACAGATCATGTAGTACCCGATGCTCCCTAAGGATAACATCTCAAGAAGGGATCCATATAGTACCAATCCGTGTGACCAACGTGACAGTACAAGTAAAGTAATCTACTGCAGGAAATAATTCTAAGCAGGATATGAAATGATCAGAGAATGTACTCGCCTCGATAACCTGAACAGCTGATAAGTAAAGGAGGGTCCCACTGAAGCCACAGAGTCCTATTTAAAGCAACACAGGTTACAAGGTGTTCAAGTTAAAATAAATGAATCTCTACAGGCAATCTATATTATTCTAGGTTCTTCTAAGTCAAAACAACTCTAGGTCGACTCCGGTCAATAATCTAGTCAACTAGGTCAAGTGTTGACTTACAATTGACTTTGGGTCAACTGGTCAACTCTGGTCAAACAGGGTCAATTCTAGTCTAATATAAAGTGTACTTCGTTATTTGTACGTCGAAACTTACGACACGCAAATCGAGATAAGAAGATTATCGGTAAGGTTGATAATCTCATTATAGTGATCCACGTGTCCAACTTGTCAATTTTGGCGATGTGAGATCACTGGAATTGGCTGATCTCAGTTTCGTTGTACTAATCCCGAAATACGAACATTATATGGATTAATTATTAATTAATTATAAAAAGGTTAAACTCAGAGAAATTATCAACAAACATTGTCGGACGATGAAATGAACATCGTCAACGTGTCCAGAATGGTCAATTTAGCTAGGATAGCCTACCCAACGGTCTAATTTGGACACAAGGGCAAAAAGGTAATTTCGGGTCAAACGGTGTCCGTGTCGGAGCCGTTTTGCACCGAAAAACGTACAAGAAAACAAGTCTACAAAATATAACAAATTTTATGTCCACGAAACCAGAATGTCGATACGAACCCAACGGTATCTCCAGAATTGGATTCCGTTGACCCGATCTCCATTTGGCCCGTTGACCAGAACTTGGGATTCCGGTTTGCACGGAAATGCGTGTCGGAGCCAAAGTTCTCAAAACTCAGCAAACTACCTGTCAACGAGTCCAGAATGATGATACGAACTCAACGGTATCTCTGGAATTGGATTTCAATGAGCCGATCTCAAAATGACCCGTTGACCCGGATATTGGTATCCGACTTGCACCGAAATGCGTGCCAGACCCAATGTCCACCAAAACCTAGCATATTATATGTCAACGAGTCCAGAATGACGATACAAACTCATCGATATATCCGGAATTGGATTCCGATGAGCCGGCGTCAAAAAGTCCCATTGACCCAGAATGTGGGACCCGTTTTGCACCGAAAAACGTGCCCGGGCCCACGTTCTCCAAATCTAACAAATTTTATATGAAAAAATGCCAGAACGACGCCATAAGTCTAATGGTGGTGTCAGAAATGAAATCTGGAGTCCCGTGTTCAAAAATGGAATTTTACAAGTTAGAAATTACGAATTCGGACGACAAACTTTGGCGTCGAATTCAACCAATCAAACAAGCTCACAATGAAACAAAACTGGAGGGGTAGTAAGAGGGTTATACCAGCTTCGCACCGGAACTGGTAGCACGCCAAACGGAGCTGCGGTGGAGGAGATACAAGCTGACGAAGTTGGCTCCACGAAACTGTCTAAATTTAATATAATTTAAACGGTCAACTTGGTGGACGGTTTTCATGTACCAAACGATAAAATTAACGGACAAAAATTGACATGAGCGAAGGTGGATATACCGAGATTGCGACGGAGCGAAGAAATCGCTGATCCAACGGTCGGATCTCCGGAAAAACGTGCGCGAAGTCGCTGCGACGGAGCACCAAAACGGACTCAATCTCGCGCGCGTCACGACGGGACGTCGTGCAAAACGCACGAATCGCCTCGACGGCGCGTCCCGGAGGACGGTGGCCATCAGGACTGATCGCCGGAGTTCGCGCGCATGGCCAGGGGGCCACGGCGGCGTGGCAGCGCACGACGACGGCCCACGCGCGTGCGTGCGTGCGCGCCTGTGCACGCATGTGCTGCACTGTCGAAGGTTGCTGCTGCAGCTGGTGGCCGCGACGGCGCGCTGCCTGGCCGACGACGGCGTTGGCCGTGCGGCCAAGGGGCGACGGCGCCCTCGACGAGGGAGGTGGTGGTGGCTCGAGCTTGGAGGAATGGTGAAGGTGGCGGAAATGGAGTGAGGAGGAGGAGATGAAGAGGAGTTGCTGCGGTGGAGTGGGTGGCCAGGCTGAGCTCGCCGGGGTGGTGGCCGGCGGCGCTCGACCGAGGAGGAGGTGGTCGGGCCAGTGTAGGGGTGGTGGTGAGGATGTATGCTGCTGTTGTGTTTTGTTGGTTTTGTGTAGGAAAAGAATAGTGAGAGAGAGAGAGAGATGTTAATTAATGAATGAGAGGGAGAGAGAGAGAGAGAAAAAGATTCCCCCCCCTTATTTTAGGGCCGGCCAATACATATTGGCTGAGTGTGGGAATTCCATGGGGGAAATCAATGGAGGGGATTAATTGAGGGAATCAATGGCTAGGAACAATAGGTTGGAAAAATGGTCATTCCAAAGGAGATTTAAAATCAATAGAAAATTTCTATTAAATATAGAAAAATAGGCAAATGAGTACTAACATTTTTGGGCAAGAAAAATATGAGGGCGTCATGAGAGAGGAAAAATGAAGCTGGGGTTGGGTTCAGTGGAGAATCCAAGGGCTAGAAATAATTTGTAGGAAATGGGTCATTCCAATGGATTAAATTCAAGAAAAGTTTCCCATTAAATAATAAAAATAGATAAAATGAGAAATTGATATTTTTGGGCAATAAATATGAGGGTGTCCCGATGGAGGGCAACATGAAGCTGGACTGGGCTCGGTGGAGCCGGATTGGGTCAAAACTGGACATCGTGCAAAATAGAATTAAAATTAGACGTTGATGATCATGTGTAAATAAGTAGCACATGGGGATTCCAAATAATGGGACACAAGTGGCGGACGGATAGTAGGCTCAAAGTGGGCCATGTCCATAGTTGGGGCAGACAGGTTTTGGTCGACAGGGGACCCACAAATCAAGTTGGAAAATGAATGTGACACCGTGGAGTGAAATAAAATCGGGTCACGTGTCGGGAAAGTTGTGCGAATCAAATGGATCACAAAATGACATGAATGAGTGGGAAACGAAGGTCATGGGTGACGAGCGTCTCGAGTAGATCATCAATGAGGAGTTGGTTTCAAGAAACTGACTGGTCTTGCGCTCCCAATTTAAATGTCATGGTAACGCGCTGAAAATGATCAAGAAAAAGAGTGGGAAAATAAATAACAATCAAATGGTCTAAACCGACCCAAAGTTCAGCGAAGTAGAAAGAGTACAAGGGAACAAGTTTGGATGGGACACTATATACCGTCATGAAGGTAATCGTGTCCACTCCAAAACTCGTGAAGAAGATTTCCAGAGTTGAACATCCCTGATACTCCAAATATCAAAGGCATGGAAAAGTACACTTAAGGGAAAAATAACAAAATAAATTATCTATCAAAACCAATCAATCAGGAAATAAAATAAAATGAAAAAAAATCAACCCGAAATTCAGGGTGCTAACATCCTACCCACCTTATAAAAATTTCGTCCTCGAAATTAAAATATCCCTACTCCCTCTAGGTCAAACCCCCACAATCAAAGTCCCAGAACTTAAACAAATCATACCATCAAATAAAAGACAATATCCAGGGTCATGGCATACGGTGACAGTGAAGTCTCATCTAGGTTTACTAGTCATGCTAACCAACGGTCATAGGGTATTAAACACACAAGCAAATCCAGGGTGCTAAACGAGAAGGATGCAGAAATATCAAATCATCAAACTGTAAGACAGTCTACCATCCCATGTGAAAACTGGTACTCATCAAAAAAAATAAAGAAAGGTAACCACCAATCATCTAAAAGGGTACAGAAAATCAAATTGAAAATTAAGGAATTGAAAATCACTTGCATTAAAATCCAATCACAATATATATATACATAGAGAGCGTTATAGAGGAAAAACTAGCATCATGTGTATGGGGACATGTTCATACGGTTAGATAGTAGGCGTGTGTGTACGTGAATACATATGAAATTGTATATGAGAAATTGAGTTCCAAATCAACAGCTATCAAGTTACACTAATCATGGCATATTGGTTAACAATCTACAATACGCAACCTATTTAATCATAACATGCATGGCTAACCATATATATATATATATATATAAAATAGAGACTTAGCCATGTATCTATATATGTTATAACATATATGCATAAACTCTATATATATCCTTATAGATATATAATCCTAACATAGAGGGGAGGGTAAGGTTAAATGACAGTATAAACTATGTTAGAGTGTGTGTGTGTGTATCCTTGTACAGGGTTATAGCTTAGTATTGAAAGGTTAAATCCAGTTTTAGTTCAGCATTTACATACAAAATCTAAAATAAGCTAACATTTAAACCAATGTAATATTAACATAATGCAGACTCAGATTTTAGGGTTTGAAACATCACAACAAATCTCGACGCTCCCAATATCCTAACATGATAGAGAAGAAACCCTAACACACTATCCATACATTTATCTACGCATACAGTTCAATATTACATATTAAATCTGAACAGAACTAAACATGGAAATCAATATGAAAATGTTAACATGTATACAGTTTTTAGGATATTAGAGAAATTTGAACATCAAACCCAACTCAATGTTTATCACAAACTAACATGTAAGAATATGGAACCTAAATTTATATCCCTACAAACAACAATATACACAGCTCTAAATATTACATTTAAGAAATAAAACAGCAATTTGAACTAACATTTGGAATCCCGCATCAAGGGTTAACATGCACAAAAGTCTCAGATTTTGCAATTTTAACATAACTTAACCAATTTTTTTTTGAATTGAAACTCTATGTATAACATACATGTGCAGTGATGTAAACCTAAATAATAACATGAAATTTATATTTAAATTACGACTTTAACTGGAAAAGCAGGAAACCATAAATATCGTGGTTTTGAAAATTTAGCATCAACTACATATTAATAGTATCTAGATATGTGAGAATCAAGTGTAGCATGCATACGTGTTAGGCAAGTGTCTGATATATATATTCACATACATATTCTCATGTCCCAATAAAAATTTAATTCTACGTTAAGACTAACATTTAGATTCCTACCAAGATTGCAAGCAGGTGATTGACGAAATCAAGACAGTTTTATTATCATTATTATTTAATACAAGAATAATAGCAAAAAAAAAAATAACGAGAAAATCTGTTCTGCTTATCAGTTTAAAGAAGGAACCGTTTTGAAATCCAGACTTAAATATCAAATTCAAGATAAAATCTAGCAAAATCATCGATTCATTGTATTAAGAAAAACTCATAGCAAGAAGTTACACAAGGTTTATGAAAACAACTAAACATACTCTTAAGTTAAATGACAAGAAACTAGGCAAAACAACAAACAATAATTCTCTTTTTTTTTGAATGACTGAGAAAAAGTAAGAAAACATGTTCAAAATATTTTAAGCACAATCTGATAATCATATGCGTCTATCCAAAATCATGGTACTCTAAATCCTCGTCATACTAGTAAGCAAGGCTACGATAATCACAGAGCCCTTGACTTATGCACATATCTCTAGAATCATGGTATTTAACATTTTTGCGGTGTCGCATACTTGGCTGCAAAAATTTTAAATTCCCACACCCGAGAAATACATCCAGAGTCAGACTATATGTCCTCACCATGCTGGCTAATGTGACTATAGAAGACTAGATTCCATAACATAGATGACCTAGCTCATATAATTTCATCTTGCCAAAAATCAAATTAAATCAACAATGAATACTCAAAATCAAATCAAAATTTATTAACGAACATCAAAATTCAAAAGTGAACACAATCCATCAAAATGCAACTCGAATGCAACAGCTATCATCAAAATTCAAAATTCAAAAATCTTCCATCAAAATAAATACAAACTCAAATTCAACAATAATCCGTAAAAATTAAATTTAACAACAAAAGTAAATAAATTAAATCAAGGGAAAAGAGAGTCTTCAAATCGAAGTTAAATAAGATTCTCCAGGGTCGTCCCAGGAATCTCTCAAGGGGTCCTAATTGTGATTGAGTACCTTCAAAATATATCCTATTCCTAGTGCAGGCTGTAGTGGCACTCTAGTTCGAATACCACTACACTTTAGTCTCGACCTGCATGGGCCACCACTAAAAACGTGTAACGACCCGCACCCTAGAGTTAGGGCACGAGAACGTAACAACGCCCAGCCTACGGTGCAGTGTCGGCGGTAGAACGCTGTCCTAGGTCTCAATGCATCTAACAGTATAAGACTAAACAGTTTATACTCCCCGAATGGGGGTGACATAGCAGATACAACTCAATCACATCTAAGGTAGAGCATGATACGAATAGATAAAACATGAAATCCAAAAGAGATACAGGAGATAGAAGTCTAAGTGTCTAAGGTACATGAATCCAGAAATATATCTCAAAACTCAATAAAGATACAGTAATCCACAAAGTAAATACAACTCCAGACAAAAAGAAATAACTACCTAAACAACCTCTAATGTCTCCTCTAGGCTAGCAGGCACCTCCAGGCTATCTGTAAAATTTATCAACAGGTCCAGTCAGGACTGGAGCGAGCACAGTACATTTTAACAGATCATAGCAGGTTAGAAAACATATAACATGCAGTAAAGTAAGATACCAGTACTGAAGAAAAACAGTATGTAATAGAGAGAGAACTGTAATAGAAATATCTACTATACATAGAGAACTAGCAGTGACTAGTGAGTCAGAGTACAATCATGAACATGTAAATGGCCTGGGATGATTCTGATAAGACACTAAGGAATGATTCTGATAAGAAACTACTGGTGTATTATTCACATGCCCACTTATACTCCCCCGTACCCCCAATCAATACACAAGGATCCAGCCAGGTTATGTTATGATGCTATGTAACAGACCCCGAAGGTAATAGACCCCGAAGGTGATAGACCCCGAAGGTGATACATAGTAGTCCCATAAATGGGATAAGGATTCTAGGAAGACTCTACGATCATAAGAGTATATGTCGTAAGTGATCAAAGAACCAATGAAGCATATGATACGCCATGTAAGTGAAACGCACAGATCATGTAGTACCCGATGCTCCCTAAGGATAACATCTCAAGAAGGGATCCATATAGTACCAATCCGTGTGACCAACGTGACAGTACAAGTAAAGTAATCTACTGCAGGAAATAATTCTAAGCAGGATATGAAATGATCAGAGAATGTACTCGCCTCGATAACCTGAACAGCTGATAAGTAAAGGAGGGTCCCACTGAAGCCACAGAGTCCTATTTAAAGCAACACAGGTTACAAGGTGTTCAAGTTAAAATAAATGAATCTCTACAGGCAATCTATATTATTCTAGGTTCTTCTAAGTCAAAACAACTCTAGGTCGACTCCGGTCAATAATCTAGTCAACTAGGTCAAGTGTTGACTTACAATTGACTTTGGGTCAACTGGTCAACTCTGGTCAAACAGGGTCAATTCTAGTCTAATATAAAGTGTACTTCGTTATTTGTACGTCGAAACTTACGACACGCAAATCGAGATAAGAAGATTATCGGTAAGGTTGATAATCTTATTATAGTGATCCACGTGTCCAACTTGTCAATTTCAGCGATATGAGATCACTGGAATTGGCTGATCTCAGTTTCGTTGTACTAATCCCGAAATACGAACATTATATGGATTAATTATTAATTAATTATAAAAAGGTTAAACTCAGAGAAATTATCAACAAACATTGTCGGACGATGAAATGAACATCGCCAACGTGTCCAGAATGGTCAATTTAGCTAGGATAGCCTACTCAACGGTCCAATTTGGACACAAGGCAAAAAGATAATTTCGGGTTAAACGGTGTCCGTGTCGGAGCCGTTTTACACCGAAAAATGTGCAAGAAAATAAGTCTACAAAATATAACAAATTATATGTCCACGAAACCAGAATGTCGATACAAACCCAATGGTATCTCCAGAATTGGATTCCGTTGACCCGATCTCCATTTGGCCCGTTGACCAGAACTTGGGATTTCGGTTTGCACGAAAATGCGTGCCGAAGCCAAAGTTTTCAAAACTCAGCAAACTACCTGTCAACGAGTCCAGAATGATGATACGAACTCAACGGTATCTCCGAAATTAGATTTCGATGAGCCGATCTCAAAATGACCCGTTGACCCAGATATTGGTATCCGACTTACACCGAAATGCGTGCCAGACCCAATGTCCACCAAAACCTAGCATATTATATGTCAACGAGTCCAGAATGACGATACGAACTCATCGGTATATCCAGAATTGGATTCCGATGAGCCGGCGTCAAAAAGTTCCGTTGACCCAGAATGTGGGACCCGCTTTGCACCGAAAAACGTGCCCGGGCCCACATTTTCTAAATCTAACAAATTTTATATGAAAACATGCCAGAACGACGCCAAAAGTCTAATGGTGGTGTCAGAAATGAAATCTGGAGTCTCGTGTTCAAAAATGAAATTTTACAAGTTGGAAATTACGAATTCGGACGACCAACTTTGGCGTCGAATTCAACCAATCAAACAAGCTCACAATGAAACGAAACTGGAGGGGTAGTAAGGGAGTTATACCAGCTTCGCACCGGAACTGGTAGCACGCCAAACGGAGCTGCGGTGGAGGAGATACAAGCTGACGAAGTTGGCTCCACGAAACTGTCCAAATTTAATATAATTTAAACGGTCAAATTGGTGGACGGTTTTCATGTACCAAACGATAAAATTAACGGACGAAAATTGACGTGAGCGAAGGTGGATATACCGAGATTGCGACGGAGTGAAGAAATTGCCGATCCAACGGTCGGATCTCCGGGAAAACGTGTGCGAAGTCGCTGCGACGGAGCGCCAAAACGGACTCAATCTCGCGCGCGTCACGACGGGACGTCGTGCAAAACGCACGAATCGCCTCGACGGCGCATCCCGGAGGACGGTGGCCGTCAAGGACTGATCGTCGGAGTTCGCGCGCATGGCCAGGGGGCCACGGCGGCGTGGCAGCACACGACGGCGGCCCACGCGTGCGCGTGCGTGCGCGCCTGTGCACGCATGTGCTGCGCTGTCGAAGGTTGCTGCTGCAGCTGGTGGCCGCAGCGGCACGCTGCCTGGCCGGCGACGGTGTTGGCCGTGCGGCCAAGGGGCGACGGCGCCCTCGACGAGGGAGGTGGTGGTGGCTCGGGCTTGGAGGAATGGTGAAGGTGGCGGAAATAGAGTGAGGAGGAGGAGATGAAGAGGAGTTGCTGCGGTGGAGTGGGTGGCCAGGCTGAGCTCGCCGGGGTGATGGCCGGCGGCGCTCGGCCGAGGAGGAGGTGGTCGGGCCAGTGTAGGGGTGGTGGTGAGGATGTATGCTGCTGTTGTGTTTTGTTGGTTTTGTGTAGGAAAAGAATAGTGAGAGAGAGAGAGATGTTAATTAATGAATGAGACGGAGAGAGAGAGAAAAAGATTCTCCCCCTTATTTTAGGGCCGGCCAATACATGTTGGCTGAGTGTGGGAATTCCATGGGGGAAATCAATGGAGGGGATTAATTGAGGGAATCAATGGCTAGGAACAATAGGTTGGAAAAATGGTCATTCCAAAGGAGATTTAAAATCAATAGAAAATTTCTATTAAATATAGAAAATAGGCAAATGAGTACTAACATTTTTGGGCAAGAAAAATATGAGGGCGTCGAGAGAGGAAAAATGAAGCTGGGGTTGGGTTCAGTGGAGAATCCAAGGGCTAGAAATAATTTGTAGGAAATGGGTCATTCCAATGGATTAAATTCAAGGAAAGTTTCCCATTAGATAATAAAAATAGATAAAATGAGAAATTGATATTTTTGGGCAATAAATATGAGGGTGTCCCGATGGAGGGCAACATGAAGCTGGACTGGGCTCGGTGGAGCCGGATTGGGTCAAAACTGGACATCGTGCAAAAATAGAATTAAAATTAGACGTTGATGATCATGTGTAAATAAGTAGCACATGGGGATTCCAAATAATGGGACACAAGTGGCGGACGGATAGTAGGCTCAAAGTGGGTCATGTCCATAGTTGGGGCAGACAGGTTTTGGTCGATAGGGGACCCACAAATCACGTTAGAAAATGAATGTGACGCCGTGGAGTGAATTAAAATTGGGTCACGTGTCGGAAAGTTGTGCGAATCAAATGGAGCACAAATGACATGAATGAGTGGAAAACGAAGGTCATGGGTGACGAGCGTCTCGAGTAGATCATCAATGAGGAGTTGGTTTCAAGAAACTGACTGGTCTTGCGCTCCCAATTTAAATGTCATAGTAACCGCTGAAAATGATCAAGAAAAAGAGTAGGAAAATAAATAACAATCAAATGGTCTAACCGACCCAAAGTTCAGCGAAGTAGAAAGAGTACAAGGGAACAAGTTTGGATGGGACACTATATACCGTCATGAAGGTAATCGTGTCCACTCCAAAACTCGTGAAGAAGATTTACAGAGTTGAACATCCCTGATACTCCAAATATCAAAGGCATGGAAAAGTACACTTAAGGGAAAAATAACAAAATAAATTATCTATCAAAACCAATCAATCAGGAAATAAAATAAAATGAAAAAAATCAACCCAAAATTTAGGGTGCTAACACTAAGATTTAATGATATGATCAAATAGTCATTTGTACAAACGTTGGACGGAGACATATCCGCTACCAACAAATTTAAATAAGAAGAAATATAAAATAAATGATTTGGTCGAGCGAAGCAAATGACGAGTCCAAGAGCAATCACGAAGGAAAATGGCAAGAACCACGAAACACACACCTGGAGAAATCACCAGGTCCTCAGAGGGACGTAACAAGACACATAATATCATGCCAATAAATTGAATAATAAAAGCTCAACAGAAAAGTATGCATGATAAAGGTTCATAACCATTCTATGTGGAATGCACTTTAGAGGACAACGTTCTACGCATGGGCTGTAACGGATTCACGCAAGCAAATAATAAAGAGTGGCCAACAAGTAGCGCTCATCCGAGACACTATCGGTCGGGTAGCACGTAGCGCTCATCCGAGACACTATCTGCCAAATGTGTGTAAAATAAATGTAGCCCCTACGCTAGTAGCTGTCCCCTCCCCCAATGATACTACACATGTGTCGTAACCACAACACACAAACACGTGTCGTTTCCACCACACTGTTTATAATAGATAATTGTCAAGTCTTCTAACATGCATCTATTGACAGTTATTTCTACGCATGCACACATGAGATCAGCCCACACGCAAGTGACCTCTATATATCTCACAACTCTCACACACAACTCGTGTACAATCGTGACAAGTCAACGAGACACACTAAATTTGACGGTAGTCTCTAACTTTAAGCCATTGGATAAATATAGTAATTTGTATCTACATATAAATTAGAAAGAAACAACTTAAAATTAAACAAAACATGCATGATATTGAGCAGAAAATTTAAACAATAAAGGCAAGGTGTCTTGCCTGGTGTGTCGCCTGGTGGGTGCAATCCGACAAGTTCTGAATAGTCCGATGGCCGGGGTTGATGTGAACATGGTCCGAATAGGTGTATATGATTAGTAACGATAAATGATGATCTCGGGGAGAATTATTAGAATATACGTCCATAGACTATTTTGAAAATATATTAATATTTTATAACTATATTTTCGTTACTCAAAACTATTTTTTTTTCTTAAAATCTAAAAATCATCTATACTAAAACTCTATGTTTGTAAATATAATATTTTAGATCAAAATATAGATATATGTTTTTATGAATCAAAAAAATACTTTTTTAAAAGAAATAATTCTAGAAACTTATGTAAGGCTGAAACCCCCATTTTGTAAATCTACAATTTATTTTATTTATAGGAAAAAATTACGGCAATCTATCACAGTTCCCTAACATCTTTTCTTCAAAATAGTTTTTAGCAAATTATTTTATTTAGTTAATTAATAATTAGTATAAATAATTTGTGCTAATAATACCTTAATAATAAGAATAAAAATAATAATGATAATAATAATAACAGTAATATAATATACTAATAATATGTAGTAATAATAATACTAAAATAATAATCAGCAGTAATAATAATAATATAATAAGAAATAATATCAATATAAGGTAAACTTTACTCCTCCTTCCCCAAATATTCACAGAGAGGGAGAGAGGGAGATGGAGAAGAGTGAGCGGAGGGTTTACCGGAGACTCGGCGGCAAAGGGCGGCACCGGAGACGGATGGGGAAGAAGGGAGCTCGGACGGCCCGGCGGTTGGATTGGGCGAGCGCCGAGGCGGGGTGGAGAAGCTTTCGCGCATCTACGCTGTCGGGACGCCGGCAGAGGCCAGAGGCGGCCGCGCACAGGCGGAGGTGACGAGGAAGGTTGCCGGCGTGGTCGAGGAGACTCCACGCGGCGGCAGTTGACTCCGGGCATGGCCGGGTTGGGGTTCGGCGGTGATTACGGGCTCTGGTTACGGTGGACGATGACGCGGAGTGGTGGCATACGGGCTCTGTGCGGCCCGTTATCCGAGGCAGAGAGGGGCTTAGGTGCTCCGCCCTGGATCTGGTGGGGCGCGTCGAGACGACGGAAGAGAAGGTTGGACTTCACTGAACGCGACGGCTCAGCGAAGGGGGGGGCTGCGTCCTGTTGTGGGGGCACGGCTGATGGGGTTCCGGTCGCCGGACGTGGACACCGGAGAATGCAGCGGTGTCGGGCCGGATGCCTGCTCCGCGGCGGTGAGGAGTCGAAGAGGGAAAGAGGTCGGGTTTTCACAGCGGGTGCAATGTACTTGTCATATACGACGACGACTCCGGTGAGGTAAGGGGTTTTGCCCAATTTCCTTTCTTGGTCGGTTTCATGGTGTTTTGTGGCGGTGGCGGATGTCCCTGGTGGTTAGGGCGATGGAGTTTTCGGTAGTGATGGGGATGATGTTGTTGTTGCCGTGGCCGGGTCTACGTTTTGGCTGGAGTCTTTGGTCGCCGGAAGGCAATGGTGGGGGCGATGGTGATGATGAAGGTGGGTTCGCCGGTAATGGCGAGGCTGGAAGAAGTGGTGGTGGTTGTGATGAGGTTGGGTCGGAGAAGACGGGTTAGAGTGGCGACACAAGGGAGGCAGGGTGTTGCGGCTGGCGGATGTAGGCTTAGATGGGTGTGTTGGGGTTTTGTATCGTCGTGTCGGGGATTGTCCGACACGACAGAGAAGGGATCGGGTGGTCTGTCCTACGTGACGCGGATGGCGTCGAGGCCCAGGTTTGTCGGGCGGAACGAAAATATTGTACGTAAAATTATAATGGGATGGTGACACGGACACGGTGCACAGGCATGAGTAGGATGATGGTTGTGGTATTTTTGGCCGTGGAAGAAAACATGGAGAAACTCCCCTATTTAAAGGGTTGAGGAGATCCTGGTTAGATAAGGAGTAGGGAAAATTTAAACCCCATTTTAGATAAATCTCGTACTTAATTTAAAATCAAATTAGAAGACCATTTAAATCCAAATCCGAATTTAAATCATAGATAAACTCTTCATTAAATTAATAATTCCATTTAGAATAAAAAATTTTCCAATATAATTTATCCTAATTAATTAAATTTAAACCAAAACAATATTATAAATAGTTTTTCGAATAATAAAATATTAATATTAAATAAATTTCGAAAATACAATTATTTCCACGAATTTAAAGTCATGTATCTCGTATGCAAAAGATTATTTTTGTAAAACATCATTTTTGAAATTATCAATTATATTTGTATAATAAAAGTAAATAGCTCTTTTTATATTAAATCAATACAGTTTGTAAATTGATTAATAAAGGTAATATAAGTAAATAAATAAAATTTTACCATATGAAATTTGAATTCCATAATAAATATTTTCATATAATATGTACCTCGCACATATTCGTACTCGACGAGCAAATACGAAAAATGCGAACTCATACGACGTATAAATACGAAAAACAAAATTAACAACAAAAATAAAATTGTAGTAAAAATTTAGGGGGGTTTACAACCACCTTTTCTTTTCTCTCTTTTTTTTTTCTTCTTTGTGTTATTTTTCAACTTACATGCATCAACCTTTCATAAACCCTTGTTTCAAAAAAAAAAAAACCTTTCATAAACCCTTGTATGAATAAGATTTACCATATTGGAAATCTATACATGGCAGGCCAATATATATGAAAAATTCCAATATGTATCAATCATATATTTAATGAAAATCCAATCATATTTGACTTATCATAATTGAAAGTCCAATTATGGAAAGTCATTATATGAAAAATTCAATCATAAATATATCATCAAAGTAAATATAGAAATTCAATCATGTATTTGTTACCATATATTTCCAAAATAGACAATCAATGCACTCTCCGAACTTCTCCGACACACGGATAGTGCTCGTCGCACTCCGAAATATTCTCCACATAGATTAGGAACTCCACCTACTCCAACATTTACTAGTTATATAACCGCAATCAAACACCCTGTTGACTGCTTGGAGGCAACCAAACACCCTGTCGCGAAGCAACACAGCTGGAGGCAGCCAAACACGCTGTAGATTGCAAATACAATTATGGTATTTGGCTTTCAAATTTTTGGGTGATGCTATCTCCCATTATGTGGCATCTTACATGGCAACTAGCATGGCAGTGTTTTAACCCAAAAAATTAATTACCCAATTTTTTTTTATTGCTAATTTTAATTTAATGTTAATATTAATTTAATGTTAAAATTAATGTTATGTTAATGTTAATGTTAATTAATGTTAATGTTAATTTTAATTTTAATGTTAATGCTAATTTTAATTTAATGTTAATGTTAATATTAATAATAATTTTAATTTTAATATTAATAGTAATTTTAATTTTAATTTTAATTTTATATTAGTTTTAATGTTTAATGTTTAATTTTGTCATGTCAGCTGTCATGTCATATCCCACATAACGGAAGATGCTATCATCCAAAAAATTTTGGAGCCAAATACCCTTTTTTTTTTTTCTTTTTTTTTTTTTTTTTGCAAATATGGTATGAGATTTTATCCTTGAGTACAAATCAATAAATTGACGATTAGGCTGGGTACACTTCCAGTTAATCTTATTTCTTTCATCTCTGTTACACACATGCACACAAAGTAAGCAGGATTTGATTAACCGTCTAGCTATGGTACATTCAAACATTCTAGTCCCTCCGGCCTACGGTGACAAAGAGCACTCTACCGGCAAACCTCGAGGAAACCGCGCATTGTCACGACAGTAGTCATAGATCATGTACGTCTCCCTGAACCACCTGAGCTTCCTAGCACCGTCCGCGTCGAGAGACTGGTCCCACCACTCCGGAGTGGCCCCTGAGCAAGTCGATCTACCTCCCGACCAAACGCACGCATCGGAATAGAAACTCCGATATGATGCAAAGAAAGGGGCCTGGCTCCAGTCGGTCTTCACCAGCCCGCCCCTCGTGGCCCAGTCGTCTGCGTTCCAGAGGCTCGAGTAGAGGCGCATCGGCTGGCTGTCCGGGTACGGCACTCCCGCGCCCTGCGCATTCTTGAAAACTCGGATGGGCGTCGCGTCCACGTAAAACAGTATCTGCTGGCGATTCCAGAGGACGAGTAGGTGTGGAAATCGAGACGGGGATCGAACCATAGGTAAACTGCTGCTCCCTGTTGCCCTTCCCCTGCGTGAATACATTCGTATGGAGTATGTACGGCTCTCCGCTCACGTTCCCTAGGAACTCGAAGTCGATTTCGTCGTGCGTCGTACCTTGTGAAGATAACTGCACAGTAGCATTAGTTCACACTACAGACTACTTATTAGCTCGAACTGTTAAGTTGTGGATCAATAGCATATCATACGAACTACTTACGTATATGCGGTGACGGTACCAGCAGAGTTTCCGGGTACCAGCTTGATCTTCATGTCGATTCTTCCAAAAGGTACTCTTGCTTGGACTGGAATCCGGAGCCGGAGAACCTATCGAGAGAGAGCTGCAGGAGATCACCATTTTCCCATATCTTTCCCCTCCCACTGCCCCATGTGATATCAATGTCCCTAAAGAAGTTTGCTGATACCGCTACGAGAGGTGAAGAAGAAGAGGAGGTTTGTGAAAACAAATATTGCCTGGCCATTTTCATAATAGACTGTGTTGATCAAGAGAGGTTGGAGTGAGCGGGTCTATATAGACCGAGGGAACTGATCTAAGTATTGAGTTCAGGCTCTTCAGATTCCAGCTGTTTTCAAATATGAGGTCCTTGAACTTATCCCATACTTACGTGCTGCTTGGCTTGTGTTTTTCTCTTGACATGCTTGTTGAGTTGATGTGGTTATCATCCATAAGCATCTTTCATTTTTAGTCTGGTTCTTTCT
>JANAVB010032908.1:0-13936 GCA_029216955.1 Iris pallida
CACAGCTTGTGCCATAAGTCTAGGCACCCAAATGACTTGGTCGTTCAAAGTTGAACGCGTGCACGGCACGTTCCATCGAGGCAAGGCTTGACGCGGCCTTTGCTCGTTAAGTTGTAGGCTTGAGTAAGTTAGGCAAAGTTATGTCGGTCGACCTAAGTCATTCCAGGTGCTGTCCCGCTCATTCTGCGGTTGTCAGGTTAAATAGTCCCACGATCCCAAGGCCCGTCATATAAAGTATGACTTGGGCGATAGCGTTGCGTAGATCGGAAGTCGCTTAAGGCACGGTGCACGGACTTAGTGTCTAGGGCATGAACCACGGTTGATTGAATGAGTTTTGGAAAAAGGATTATTGAATAGGCATTGAGTTGAATGAAATGATATGGTAACATTGAAAGAATGCTCGCGACCGTGGGTCGTCGAAGGGTCTCAAGTGATAGAAAGAATGCTCACGACCGTGGGTCGTCGAGGGTCTCAAATGATAAAGGTTTGATATTGGTTTTGAAAGAGATGATAACACTGAGAGTGCAATGACTGTGTGAGACGTCAGTTTGAGTGAAGGGTCTTGCATGGTCATTGGACAACTTGTCGACAAGGTAGAGTTTCCCCGCACGGCATCCCGTGGCGCCACGGGACCGATGCGGCCTAAGGAAACACGGTGGTAGCTGTGCTGGCTCGACAGCACCGGGTCAGTCGGGGACTTCCAGGGGGCTAGCTACCTTGCGCTGGAAGGGTCCCGGCCGACCGCAAGTTACGTGTCCAGGTATAGCTTGTTATGCTAGTGACCCCATATAGATGAGTCGGCATGGGCGGCGATCCGCGTATATGCCTTTGGACTGAGTCGAGTATTAGAAGAAGTGAATCAAGAGTCGAGTCGAATGCGTGCTCGGTCAGAAGACAATGTTTGGGCCTAAGATTTGGCTGCAACGAAGACACCGTGTTTCGGCACGAGATGTGGCGTCGAGTCCTATGTTGTCGGCATATAAGTTGCATGGTTATGGTTGAGTTGTTTGAGTTTAAGTCAGGAAACCGCCACAAGGGAAAGTTGGTCAAGTAACCCTTAGTTCACAAGTGGATGGGTCAGTTGGTGATCAAAGTAGCAAAGGACCGCGAGGCGGCGATATGATCGAGTCTCATTGAGTTGCGAGGCACGGCCTCAGCAAGGGTTTGTAGCACGGTCACACGGAAGTGGAGCCTCGTCGCGTAGTTGCGTCTCTGATTTCAAGCCGTAAGGTAAACACGACTCGATAGGTTAACGTTGTTGGCACGAGAAGAGTCTTGAGGCAAGGTATGAGTTAACGTTGTCGTTGCAAGCACGAGATGGTCTAGAGACACAGAATAGGCCAAGGCGTCGGTCCTAAAACTGATCCTAAGGCAAGAGTAGAAAGACAATCATAAAGGGGACTAAGTTGCACAAAAGTAAATCAAACGTGTCGGGTTTGTATGGGTGAGCGAGGAGCTCATTCCACCAGTACAGTTGAGTACTGACACCCACATAGTTTACATGTGCAGGCACATGTAGAAGCTCGTGGCGCGGAGCTCGCTTGGATGCGTCGAGGCACAGAGTTCCTTGGCGATTCGAAACGCGCGGCCGTAGGGAGTAAAGACTTATACAAGACATAATATATGGACGTCGCCTTCTGAAGCATCCGCTGGATCAAGACTTGTAATTGAGAGATGAGAGAGAGCTGAGTGAACTTGTAAAATGTGAGAAGAGTGAGCTTGAGTGATTGTAATATTGGCCTTGCGCCCCCAATGTAACCGTTGTTTCAATATCAATAAATAGCTTCTTTGAATAACTTGTGTTTGTTCTTAATTTCCGCTGCTATCATTCAATGTCTCTGCTTGGGACTTCTGTGCGACGACCCCGTCGCAGCCGCTGAAATCGGCCGTTATGGAACCCGCCTTGCACGAGCGCAATCTAGGCTCGTGCGGCATCACGTCTTAGCGAGGACGATCGCTCCTACGGGAGCGGGGCGTGACATAATGGTATCAGAGCACGGCTTTACGTCCTTGGACTAATCGATTGAATTCTTTAACTTTGTTGTTTCCGCAAACTTTGTTGCTTCCGCAAGTTATTATCGTTGGTGCGCTCTCTCTCAAAAGTCCCACGGGATGTCCATACAATAAGTCTAACTATTTTGCAAAACGTAGGAGAACAGTTTTTGACAACAAAACAAAAAGATGGTTTGCGTGGGCACGGTTGGCTAAGTCGGGCTGGGCATATACACCAAAGTTGCGTCGACCTTAGAAAAGTCGAGTGCGGGAATTGATTTGTGTCGAGCTAGAATGAGTTGAACTCGATTGAGTAAAGTGAGATGACTATCGATAGGGGTGCTATCGAGCGGCGATATCGTCGGTGCGATATAGATGAGCGTGCTTGGAATTCGAGCAATGGTTCGAACGAAAAATTTGAAGAAGTCGATTTTGATTCGAATGATAAGTTGAGGATTTGTTGAATGACTTCATCCCTGAGTGGTGTATGCGATAGCCTCAGGGATGTCGATGGATTGATAAAGGAATGATGCGAATTGAGAAAATACGTTGGTCGATGACTTAAGATAAACGGATGAACGATACGTGAATTGGTTTGAAGAAAATTGATGTTGTGAATGATTCGAGGGATAATGATCGAACTTGAATTTGAATGTCGAGGAGACTATCCAGTCGGACGATAGCAACGTTCGCACGACTCGAAATTCGTTGCAAAGGAAGATCGTCAGGTTACGCATATCGTCGATGGTATTGAGGCGTATCAAAGATCGACATGTGATAACTCGGAGGTACTCTGACTCGGCGAATGACGATCGTGCAAGTGTTATTGTTCGGTTGGATGCTATACTTAGGATTTTGATTGAGATGAATGTTGGATGAAAGTGATCGTGTCTTGATGGTTACGCGGATAACCACAACGTCGACATTCTTGTCTTGCGCGAGCGCAACTCCAGCCTCGTACATGCGTCGCGTCGGATTTGAGGCGATCGTTTCGCGTGAGCGCTGACATGGTGATTCATGTCGCGGGAATGATCGAACTCGGAAAAATCAGGACGCGGCAACTTTGATTGTCTCGACTTGTTGGCTTGATGCGAAGGAAAATTCGAGGATACGAGTACTTGCGTTTGATGAATGAATGAAACTTGAGGATTGAGCAGGTCCAATCCGCGCATCGAGAATGAACTAGTCTAGACGCAAAACAAGAGTTACGTCCCGATGAGGATGATTATCCGGCGGGAGCGTGCATGGTGATTCATGCCCACCATGGGTAATCTGAATCGCGTGAGATCGGGGCGCAACATATTGTTAAGCTAGACGACCTCATGATCGAATGCGTGAATTGGGATGAATGACTTAGGTAATATGAAATATGAATTGTGGTTTAGCGGTGGATTGTGTCGTAGCGTGCTTGACTTGAAAAGGATTGATAGGTGGATTATGTCGAACGTGTGCGAGGGATAGACTATACAAAATGGCTTGATGAACGAGCGATACGTTCTTGTTGAGAATTGGTTGAAACGTAAGTTGTCATAGGATGGCTTTGCTGAATAACTCGGACCCCGTGCGATGAAATGTTGGGATGTGTGTAGGCAATCTATGCTCGAAGTTTAGAAATCGGAGTGATACGAGCTTGGGTAGAAAACCCCGTACTATCAACTTGGTTTGACCTTAGGATGGGGTCAGTGTTGATATCGTTGTTTGGGAACTATGATTCCAATACTGACGGAAAGACATAGCCTAGCAGTTAGGCAGACGTTCCGGTGCGGAGCGATAGGAATGGTGAAGGCACCACTCATGAGGCTCGGTTGACATGCATGTATATCAAGGACGCTTGAATGCGTGCACGATCCGACTCGAGTGGTGATGGCGGAATTCGCTATCACGAGGCTTGGTTGAAATGCATGTATTTTGGGGACGCCTAAGATATGTGCACGATCCATACTAAGTGATACGTTGAATTCAAGTAAGATTTGAGGAACGAGGAAGTATCGAGGATTTTGAGATCGTAAGTTTTGAAGAAAGGATTGAGGGTAGCACGAGCGTGGCTCGGATTTGAGTAAGGCATAGGAGAATTGTGTGCGAGAGTTCTTGAATGTTGAGTAAAGTGATAAGTCGATAAGTGTACTCAGTTAGTTTCGAGGACGAAACTTTTTCTGAGTGGTGTATGATGTAGTGCCCCGTCCCGCTCAGTCAATCGGAGGAATCAAAACGCTGACGGCGTTCGGCCTCAGCCTTGCAACTGCTGCTGGAAGACATCGCTCGGTCGAGGCGACCGCTCGCTCAGGTGGGGTAGTTTCGGTGAACTTGCCTCATCTTTGCCTTCACATAATAAAACGCATGTTTTTAACTTGTACAAGTAGGCTTGATAATAAAAGAGACGAATCCACATAGCTAAAGGGAATAATCCCGACGGGTCGAATTGAGTTAGAATATGGAAAGGTCCAACGGTCGGCTTAGAGTTGGTGCACGGCGTGCTTTGAAAATGACACTCGATCCTTCGTCCCGTGGCTTGGGAGAAGGAAAGTTGGTTGAGTCGGCGAAGTTTTGAACATAGCCTAAGTCATAGGCGTCGCCCGCATGAATGCTTCATAAAGCATGCTCGGTCCTGTCGTCCAAGGCTTGGCATAGCCTTGGTTTGTCCCATGAGTTAAGTTGCGTTGCACAGCTTGTGCCATAAGTCTAGGCACCCAAATGACTTGGTCGTTCAAAGTTGAACGCGTGCACGGCACGTTCCATCGAGGCAAGGCTTGACGCGGCCTTTGCTCGTTAAGTTGTAGGCTTGAGTAAGTTAGGCAAAGTTATGTCGGTCGATCTAAGTCATTCCAAGTGTTGTCCCGCTCATTCTGCGGTTGTCAGGTTAAATAGTCCCACGATCCCAAGGCCCGTCATATAAAGTATGACTTGGGCGATAGCGTTGCGTAGATCGGAAGTCGGCTTAAGGCACGGTGCACGGACTTAGTGTCTAGGGCATGAACCACGGTTGATTGAATGAGTTTTGGAGAAAGGATTATTGAATAGGCATTGAGTTGAATGAAATGATATGGTAACATGGAAAGAATGCTCGCGACCGTGGGTCGTCGAAGGGTCTCAAGTGATAGAAAGAATGCTCGCGACCGTGGGTCGTCGAGGGGTCTCAATGATAAAAGGTTTGATATTGGTTTTGAAAGAGATAACACTGAGAGTGCAATGACTGTGTGAGACGTCAGTTTGAGTGAAGGGTCTTGCATGGTCATTGGACAACTTGTCGACAAGGTAGAGTTTCCCCGCACGGCATCCCGTGGCGCCACGGGACCGATGCGGCCTAAGGAAACACGGTGGTAGCTGTGCTGGCTCGACAGCACCGGGTCAGTCGGGGACTTCCAGGGGGCTAGCTACCTTGCGCTGGAAGGGTCCCGGCCGACCGCAAGCTACGTGTCCAGGTATAGCTTGTTATGCTAGTGACCCCATATAGATGAGTCGGCATGGACGGCGATCCGCGTATATGCCTTTGGACTGAGTCGAGTATTAGAAGAAGTGAATCAAGAGTCGAGTCGAATGCGTGCTCGGTCAGAAGACAATGTTTGGGCCTAAGATTTGGCTGCAACGAAGACACCGTGCTTCGGCACGAGATGTGGCGTCGAGTCCTATGTTGTCGGCATATAAGTTGCATGGTTATGGTTGAGTTGTTTGAGTTTAAGTCAGGAAACCGCCACAAGGGAAAGTTGGTCAAGTAACCCTTAGTTCACAAGTGGATGGGTCAGTTGGTGATCAAAGTAGCAAAGGGCCGCGAGGCGGCGATATGATCGAGTCTCATTGAGTTGCGAGGCATGGCCTCAGCAAGGGTTTGTAGCACGGTCACACGGAAGTGGAGCCTCGTCGCGTAGTTGCGTCTCTAATTTCAAGCCGCAAGGTAAACACGACTCGATAGGTTAATGTTGTTGGCACGAGAAGAGTCTTGAGGCAAGGTATGAGTTAACGTTGTCGTTGCAAGCACGAGATGGTCTAGAGACACAGAATAGGCCAAGGCGTCGGTCCTAAAACTGATCCTAAGGCAAGAGTAGAAAGACAATCATAAAGGGGACTAAGTTGCACAAAAGTAAATCAAACGTGTCGGGTTTGTATCGGTGGGCGAGGAGTTCATTCCACCAGTACAGTTGAGTACTGACACCCACATAGTTTACATGTGCAGGCACAGGTAGAAGCTCGTGGCGCGGAGCTCGCTTGGATGCGTCGAGGCACGGAGTTCCTTGGCGATTCGAAGCGCGCGGCCGCAGGAAGTAAAGACTTATACAGGACATAATGTATGGACGTCGCCTTCTGAAGCATCCGCTGGATCAAGACTTGTAATTGAGAGATGAGAGAGAGCTGAGTGAACTTGTAAAATATGAGAAGAGTGAGCTTGAGTGATTGTAATATTGGCCTTGCGCCCCCAATGTAACCGTTGTTTCAATATCAATAAAGAGCTTCTTTGAATAACTTGTGTTTGTTCTTAATTTCCGCTGCTATCATTCAATGTCTCTGCTTGGGACTTCTGTGCGACGACCCCGTCGCAGCCGCTGAAATCGGCCGTTATGGAACCCGCCTTGCACGAGCGCAATCTAGGCTCGTGCGGCATCACGCCTTAGCGAGGACGATCGCTCCTACGGGATCCTAGCATAACAAGCTATACCTGGACACATAGCTTGCGGTTGGCCGGACCCTTCCAGCGCAAGGTAGCTAGCCCCCTGGAAGCCCCCCACTAACCCGGTGCTATCGAGTCAGCACAGCTATCACCGTGTTTCCTTAGGCCGCATCGGTCCCGTGGCGCCACAGGTTGCCGTGCGGGGAAACTCTACCTTGTCGACAAGTTGTCCAATGACCATGCAAGACCCTTCACTCAAACTGACGTCTCACACAGTCATTGTACTTTCAGTGTTATCATCTCTTTCCAAAACCAAGTTCAAGTCTTCTATCCTTGAGACCCCTCAAGGACCCCTCGACCCCACGGTCGCGAGTATTCTCTCCATGTTACCATATCATTTCATTCAATTCAATGCTTATTCGATAGTCCTTTCTCCAAAAACTCATTTAAATCAACCGTGGTTCATGCCTTAAACACTAAGTCCGTGCATCGTGCCTTAGGCCCATTGTGCTCTACGCGACACTATCGCCCAACTCATACTCCGTACGACTAGCTTTGAAACCGTAGGACTTCCTGGCTATACTCAGCCGTAGAACTCATAGGACCGTGCTTGGAATGTCTTAGGTCGACCACCATCACTTGCCTAACTTAATCAAGCCTACAACTTAACCCAAGGGACGAGCAAAGGCTATGCCAAGCCTTGCATCATGGAAGCGTGCATGCTTTATCGAGCATTTACGCGGGCGACGCCTATGACTTAGACCCTGTGAACACCAAGTTAATTGGAGAAAATCTATACTAACCTAATAACCAATAATAAAAACTTTGGATTTCATATGATTTCAAAATGGGAAGGTTCCTGAGTGGAAGACCTGTGACATCTGATAACCTATGAGTTCATAAAAATGCCCAATCTGCTTTTGGGAAATGATAATCACATGCAATATCTCTACCAACTGATGAACCCTATTAATTTCAACGAACCGCCTTATCAAAATTGGCATGTCATTATGTTTTGTTAATTGATTAGTTTTGGATAATAAATTGAGGTGTAGAATTTGATTGCAAATGTTCACAAATGCAATAAGGGTAGAATAGTAACAAATATTTTAGAATATAAAACATCTTTTCAATAGCGTGTGTTGAGGGTGATCAATCTCATATACCAGTCAGAATAAATTACTTATCGACTAATCCTAACTTACTACATCCCTGAATTACTTGATATCCTCATAGTCGTAATATTCGAGTATTTCTTCCCAATATGGTTTCTGGAGCATCTACTATGGAGAACTCTTCGAAAAATGAGAAGGTTCCACAAAATGATTTAGCAAATTATTTGACTGGGTATCAACCTGTTAACCCTACCAATTGGTACCAAATTCCTTGGGCATGAAACCATGTAGAAACAATGTTTCTTACCATAAACCTAGTTGGCCTGTTAGATGGTTGGTAAACTTCCTTCCTGGTTATAGTTTAAGATTATGCAATCAAGGAGCAACCCTCCAGAATTTTTACGTCACAGAAGTCTAAAGTAAAAGGGACAAGCTTATACCGAATTTACTAGTCTATCATACTATCATGGTGTAAAGGTTGCTGAGTCTACAATAAATTGCAATGTGAATATTGTTTTTATCAATAACGTTTTCTTTTTAGTTTCTTTCAATTTATTATTTGCTATCAAATCTCCAGCTTCCAATACTTCCTTATTTGGCTTTTCTAAATACCGAAATTGATCTTGCAGGCGAAATATCTTGATATGGTCCGTCTCTTTGCATCTCTATTGAAGGTTGGTTTGCCCCTTTGACAGCAAGGTTATTGTTTCTTCAATGAAAGCTTTGAGTAGTCTGGCTCACGCTTTGTGAGAGTATAGAAACTTACTTACCTATAGAAGAAAAAGAAAGAAAGAAAGAAAGAAAGAAAGAAAGAACAGGTAAAGTGTGATAAATAACTTATATTATTGACAGGTACCAGTTACATACTTACATTGTGATAGAGTCATAGGAACTTAAGGAGCAACTGCTCACCTGGGATTAAGAAATTGGCATAGCTCATTTCAATTAACAAAGATGTTACTCATTCTGATGTGAATTCGACTTGGCTTTGTCCTGTCAACATTTCGTATTCAACTGAAGGAAGTCTGAGAACAAGATCGACATTTATGTGAATTCTGCTATGAATGCGACAGAAATGCACAGGTTGCTCTAGACTACATTTATCAAGTTTGGGATTGCTTATCATGGCTGGGTTCCAAATTGCTTTCATGGCTGCTTCTGCTTTTCGAAAGAAAATAAGCAGAAGTAGCCATGATAAGCAATTCGAAACCCGATCTAATTGGTTGCCTTCTCGAATATTGTTTATAAAATTCAGTACGGATCAGGGGCCTTATGCAAAAATAAAACAAAGGGTTAGGCTCAACTACATAGTAGCTCAGTTTAAAGTTGGAACCTTTTATGCAAAGACTCATCCACATACCCTTGTTGCAAAAAACACATTTCATTTTTGCTCTTTAGGCATAATGTCTTCAATTTGTCCTTAGAAGTCTTTCTTCCTGCTACATTATTCATCTCTTCTTCACTAGTTGCAAAAAACACATTTCATTTTGCTCTGTAGGCATAATGTCTTCAATTTGTCCTTAGAAGTCTTTCTTCCTGCTACATTATTCACTCTCTTCTTTTGTGATTCTTTAATTTTTGAGAGAGTTTTTGTGTTACTGTGAGCAATGTTGTTTATATTACATTCCGTATTGATGTTCATAATTATTCTACAATGTTGATTATAAAATAAGATAGATAGCTGACAAATAGCATGTTATGGTTTATTGTATTTTTCACCCTTAGAATTTACTGTTCTCAACAGTCTAAAACAAGAAATGGATGATTACATTGTAAAAGGAATGGGTTTGGGGCAGCTTAATTACTCAAAGGTGTTGAAGAATGTAGTGGTTGCCGTTTTTTCTGATCAGATTATTTTTTGGGTTAATTTAGTATTTAAGTTTTATATTTTGGTTTAAAGAATAGATGAACTAGATTTGGTTGGTATTTTTAGATAAAAATCGATAAAAATAAAATGTGATAGTCACATGCCTTATTTTTTATAGTTGTTTTGTCATTTTTTTTATTTTTCGACTAAGAATATTGGTGTTCGAAAAAATTCTACATAAAAAAATAGCTTTTGTCGAGTACAAAATGATTTCTACAATCAATTTAGCCGACGTATCGATTGGTCATGACAGAAATAACCCATAAGGCACATGATCATCATATGTCTATTTTTAACGATTTTCATCCAATAATGAACCTAATATAGACACTCTTGAAACCAAAAGTCTAAAGCTTAGATATCAAATAATTAAAAATGATGACCATAATATTCTTCAGATACCATGATATTCCTCATGGACAATTAACTCTTCTGAAAACATTAAAACATTTAAAATAGGCTAATTCTAAGGGCACTCTAACTTTTGCTTGGGGCTAGTCCAACTTTTTTAAAAAAATATTTACAAGTTTGTCATCCAAACTTTTGAATGGGACTAGTCCAATTTTTTTCAGGACGGTCAAATAATTTGACAGTCCTAATTTTTTAGTATTGTCAAAAATGTGACAGTCCTTCCAATAGGAAGGACTGTTAAATTTTTGACAGTTCTCCTCCTTCGGTCCCTGACAGCCTCCTCCTCCTCCTCCATTAGGCCACCGCCGCAGCCGTCGTGACAGTGCTATGGTGTGCCTTCCTCCTCCGCCGCCGCAAGCCTCCCCCCGCCTCCCGTCGGGCCCGACCGGCCTCCCTGTCGTCGGCAGCCTCCCCTTCCTCGATCCCAAGCTGCACGCCTTTCTTCGCCCGCCTGGCCGGGACCCACGACCCTACTTACAACCGCCGCCTCGGCTCCAAGCTCGGCCTGGTCGTCTTATCCCCCACCGCGACGCACGCGGTCCTGCACGACAACCGCGACGTGCTCGTCGTGGCACACGTCATCGCCTACGGCGCTTCCGACATCATGTGGAGCCCCAGCCTTGAAGCCGTCTACCACCTGCACCGTCGGGAAGTCAGGTATACTGTGAACCATCTCTTCAGCTCCGCTGGGAAGCCCGTCGACCGCGCCTCCGCGCGCCCGCCGGAATTCGCTCCCCCGCGGGCGTCCTCGCACCCGCGTCCCCGCCGGCGTCCGCCTCTAGAGAAACTATAATTCTTTGGGGGTTGGACTAGCCCCAAGTAAAATTGGGACTGTTCCAAATAAAATTTTTACCAAATTGGGTTGTCCCCTAGTAAAGATTATCCCCAAACAAGTTTGGAAGTGCCCTTAGAATTAGAACTAGCCTTAAAATAAACATTGAAGTAAATGTATAAATGTAACTACAACAATCCAAAATACTTTGCTTGCCAAATGTTAGAATGTCTTCCTCTCTCTTATCCCTCCCCTCGCCCCCTCCATCATCACCATCATCACCACCACCACCTATCGACCTCCACACATAGAACAGCTCCTCCTGAGCTCCCTAAAGAAATCCCCCCCGAGGGGGCGAATCAAAGAGCTCCACGCCCTCTCCATCAAGACCAACCTGATCCATCACCCCGAGGTCCTGACCCAGTTCCTCCTCCTCCAGCCCCCCACCTCCTACTCCCTCCCCCTCCTCCTCTCCCTCCCCTCCCCCTCCACCTACCACTTCAACCTCCTCCTCTCCTCCCTCTCCCTCTCCCCCTCCCCCCAGGCCCAAGCCCTAACCCTCCCCCCTTCTCCCGCATGATCACCACCACGACCCTCCTCCCCGACCCCTTCACCCTCCCCCCAGTCCTCCGCTCCGCCCCCTCCCCCCTCGCCGTCCTCCAGCTCCACTCCCTCTCCCTCAAGCTCGGCCTCCTCCGCGACCTCGTCCTCCGCACCGCCCTCCTCCACGCCTACTGCTCCTTCCGCCTCCCCTCCCTCGCCCGCTCCCTCTTCGACCGCGCCCCCGCCGCCCCCGCCGACCCCGTCCTCTGGAACACCATGATCGCCGGCCACGCCAGGTGCGGCGACGCGCGCGCCGCCCGCGAGCTGTTCGACCGCATGCCCCGCCCAACGCCTCCACCCACAGCACCGTCGTCGACATGCACTGCCAGGCCGGCGAGCTCGGCCTCGCGAGGGACGTCTTCGACGGCGCGCGCGACAGCGACAGGGACCCCATCACGTGGAACGCGATGCTCTCCGGGTACGCCCGGGCCGGGGACTGGAGGAGCGCGAGGGAGCTGTTCGACGCGATGCCGGGGAGGAACGTGGTGTCGTGGAACGTGCTGATAGGGTGCTACGCCAACAGCAGGATGTTCGCGGAGGCGCTCGAGCTGTTCAGGTCGATGCAGGGCTCGGCGGCGGAGGAGGAGGGGGTCGAGCCGAACGAGGTTACGGTCGTTACGGTCCTTCCGGTGTGCGCACATTTGGGCGCGTTGGATCTCGGACGGTGGATCCACGCCTACGTCGAGAGGAAGAGGATCAAGATGGACTTGTTCGTGACCACCGCGCTGGTCGACATGTACGGCAGGTGCGGCAGCTTGGAGGACGCTCGGAGGGTTTTCGACCGTGCGGCAGGGGGCGTGAGGGACGTGTTCCTGTACAATACGATGATCGAGGTTCTCGCGAGGCACGGGAGCGCCGAGGAGGCGTTCGCCGTGTTCGATCTTATGAGAGGCGACGGGATCAGGCCGAACGACGTGACCTTCGTCGGGCTCCTGAAGGCGTGTGCTCATGTGGGCTCGGTGGAGGTCGGCGTTCGTTACTTCGAGATGATGGAGAGGAGTTTGGACTGGCGCCGAAGGTCGAGCACTTCGGGTGCATGGTGGATTTGCTGGGCCGAGCGGGACGGTTGGACGATGCGCATAAGCTGATCACGAGCGCGTCGACAGGGCCTAACCCGGTGCTATGGGCGTCTTTGCTCAGTTCTTGCCGGATCCACGGAAATGTGAAGCTGGCCGAGGAGGCTGCTCTCCATCTGATGGAGTTGGAGCCTGAGAGTTGCGGAAACTACGTCCTCCTTTCGAACGTTTACTCCGAGGCCGGTCGCTGGGAGAATGCAGCAAAGTTGAGGAAGGCGATGAAGGAGAAGGGCGTTTCGAAGCAGCCCGGCTGCAGTTCCGTCGAAATAAGCAACAGGATCTACGAGTTCTTCGCGGGAGACCGAGATCATCCTCGGTGCGCAGACATCTACGGCATGCTGGAGAAGATGGTGGTACGGTTGAAGAGGAAGGGTACGAGCCTCGCACGTCTTCCGCGCTGCACGATGTCGGCAGGGACGGGAGGGAGAAGTCGCTGATCCACCACAGCGAGAAGCTGGCGCTCGCCTTCGCTCTGATAAGTACCGAAGCGGGGAGCACGGTTCGGATCGTCAAGAACCTTAGGGTCTGCGACGACTGCCATTCGTTTCTGAAGCTAGCGTCCGAGTGCTACGGCAGAGAGGTGGTCGTGCGGGATCGCCACCGGTTCCACCATTTCCGGGGTGGTTCTTGTTCTTGCTTGGACTACTGGTGACGGATTGTTGCTTTGCTTAGTTGAGCTTTTGAAGCATGAAACGGACGCACACATGACTTCACAGACTTGACCGATATAGGAAGATGATGCAGTCCTCGAGTTTAGGAAAGCAAATCAAGATATCAATGGAATCAGTGTGATTTTATCGGACATGAAGATGGTGAAGTTCATCAAATGCTTGAACAATTGAAGAAGATTCTGCTGGAGAAGCCAAAATTGATGATCTTCGCCGAGGGGCACTCTCACAGGAATCAGGGCTGATTCAGAGGTAAGTCAGACAAGACGTCGGATTTGGACAATCCTTTTCTGCTAGGACAACCCTTTAGACTTAGTATGACCTTACAAGAGGTTGGGGTTGCGAGCCTTGTTAGCAATTCGGCAAACGGAAAAAATTTGGGACGCCAAAGGTACAAGTATAATATAAATCGGTCCAATGCAAAATAAAACACATTCAAATATTCGAAAAATTGAAATATGAGGGTAGAAACTCACAATCGTAAATATGTTGTCAAATTTGGTTAAATAAATAGGTTCACACCATATTTTTTTGTACTATTTTTTTTAATAATTTATATGGAGCACGTTTATAACTTTGCGTGCTTAAAATTTACGTACGATTTGAATCTGTCAAAGTACGCATATATTATACGTCTATGAAAGATACGAAAATTTTTGCGTATAATACGAGTTTTTATTCGGGTGATTGCTAACAAGGGTTGCGAGTGATATCCTAGGACCACTAGTGTATAATAAATGTCAGGGGCAACCAAAATTACCTCCGGTTATGACAATGCAACCCTCTGGGCCGGCCTACCAGGAATGATCACATTTGCCTCAAGTTTATATTC
>JANAVB010032909.1:0-128223 GCA_029216955.1 Iris pallida
TCTTCGATTTCCATGATATAGCAGCTCCACCCATTGTGAAAATGAATCCACCTGTGGACCTCTCGCTCTCCACCTCTGAGCACCAACTGGCATCACTGAAGCCTTCCACTACCTACGGATCTCCGCTGTAGTACAGTGCATATGTCTGAGTCTTCTTGAGATATCTCATAACCCGTTTCACTGCTTTCCAGTGTTCAGCACTTGGGTTGCTCATGAAACGACTCAGCATTCTCACGACGAAAGCTATGTCAGGCCTTTTGGCAGTAGTAGCATACATTAAACTTTCGATTACGCTTGAATACTCCAGTTGTCTGACGCTTTCCTCTGAATTAGGCTTCAGCTTCAGATCACACCTGTACGGCGTATCGATCCCTTGAAGATCCCGATACCCATAACGAGTGATCATTTTCTCAATATAATGAGGCTGTGACAGCGCTATTCCAGTATTTGTCCGGATGATCTTGATCCCTAAGATCACATCAGCTTCCCCCAAGTCCTTCATACTGAACTTGCTTGAGATGAATTTCTTTGTCTCCGTGACACAGCTAATATCCGTACCTAGGATAAGCATGTCATCCACGTACAGACAAACGATCACACCTCTTCCATCAGCGAACTTCGTGTAAACACACTTGTCCGTATTGCTGACCATGTAGCCATTTGACCTTATAACTTTGTCAAATTTCTCATGCCACATCATGGGAGCCTGTTTAAGACCGTACAAAGATTTCACCAACTTGCAGACTTTGTCTTCAAGACCCCTGATGACAAATCCCTCTGGCTGTTGCATGTAAATCTCTTCGGTCAGCTCGCCATTTAGGAAAGCCGTATTCACATCCATCTGATGTATCACCATCTTATGTATTGCTGCGAGAGCAATTAACATTCTGATGGTGGTCATCCGGGCTACTGGAGCATACGTGTCAAAATAGTCAATCCCCTACTTCTGAGAAAACCTCTTGGCTACCAACCTAGCCTTGAACTTGTCAATAGTTCCGTCTGCTTTCATCTTCTTCTTGAAGATCCATTTGCATCCGATGGGTTTCGCTCCTTCAGGAAGATCAACCAACACCCAAATGTTATTTGAGGTGATAGAATCAATTTCATTGTCAATCGCCTCCTTCCAGAAAACCGCATCTCTGGTCTTCATCGCCTCATCATAGGTAAGCGGATCAGCTTCCACATGATAGGTGACAAAGTCACTTCCGAAGTCCTTCGGCCTCCTCATACGCTTAGCTGACGGCTCAGCTTGTTCTGGTTTAACCGTTGTTTCAACAACAACATCTTCTTGGACCACATCTTCATTGAAGACTTCAGTTTCCTGCGCACCCTCATTGTTCTCCGGTACATCCGCAAGAACAATATTCTTGTGCCTTATAAATTTGTCTTCAAAATATTCTGCGACGCAAGATTCAATGTTATGATTTGACTCAATATCAAGAAATTTCCGAGTATCACTCTTCTCGGCATACCCTAAGAAGATCGTCTTAGTAGTCCTTGTCCCAAGCTTCTGAATCTTCAGATCTGGAAGCTTGACATACGCCAAACACCCTCACACTCGAATGACATTCAAGTTAGGTCTGACCTTGAACCAGAGTTCATGAGGAGTAATGTCAGAAGTTGCATGGGACACTCTATTTAGAATAAAAGTGGCCGTCAATGTAGCTTCTCCCCAGTAGCACTTAGGAAGACCCACAGTCAACAGCATTGAGTTAATCATTTCTGTTAACGTTCTGTTCTTCCTCTCTGCTACTCCATTTGATTGAGGAGAGTACGGAGCCATAGTCTCATTGACAATTCCATGTTCTTTACAGAACGATACGAATTCATGAGACCTGTACTCCCTACCTCGATCACTTCTTATTCTTTTGAGTTGTTGTCCAGTCTGCCGCTCAGCTTCGGCTCTGAACTCCCTGAACTTCTCGAATGCTTCATCTTTAGCCTTCAGCAAATAGACAAATGCGTACTTTAAGAAGTCATCGATGAAGGTTATGAAATACTTCATCCCGACCTTTGTAGAGAACTATTTGAAGTCACAGATATCGGAGTATACCAACTCCAGAAGATCTGTACTTGGATTAACCCGAGGAAAGGATTTTCTTGTGATCTTTGTTTGAGTACAAACTTCACATTTCTCTACCTTACCCCCACATTTGGAGATAAGTCCTAGACTAGACATTTTGTTTATTCGTTTACAATGAACATGTCCTAGCCTATTATGCCACAACTCAATAGTATAAGCAGAAGGAGTGATTTCATTAATCACATTAATTATATTGGACTGATTTACAAGCTGAATTTTGAACATTCCTTCGATATAAAAAGCTTTCCCGAAATATGTTCCCTTGATAGACATTACCATCTGGTCAGCATTGATGTCCATCCTGCGGCCTGCTTTGCAGAGTAGGCCTCCTGAGATCAGGTTCTTGGCGATAGCAGGTACGTGCTTTATGCCTTGAAGCGTCAGAGACTTCCCAAAAGTCAGCTTCATCACCACCGTCCCGATCTCGAGCACTTCAGCTTGTGCCTGGTTCGCCATCATAACCACTTCAGTAGTAGGTGTATAGGTGGTGAACCACTCCTTACTGGAGTAGACATGGAAGGAGGCTCCAGTGTCTACCCACCAGTCAGAGTCAGTCCTTACTGCATCAACCTGTGCAATCATAGCAACAACGTCAGTGATCATAGATACCTTACTAGGCTCTCCTTGCTCTGATTGCTTGGTCTTTGCTTTGCATTCATTCTTGAAGTGGACCTTCTTGCCACACTTAAAACAAGGTATTTGAGACTTTGCCTTCTTTCGCTTGAAGGAAGTCCCCTTTACGTTTAGATTGTTAGGGTCCTTCTTCTTGTTGTGGGAAGCCGCCTGCTTTCCACTTGGTTCCTTGGTATTTACCAAATTGGCGTTAGCCAATTGGTTGGACAGTGTGTCCACCTTCAGTTGAGTCCACATCTGGTCCTCAATATAGATTTCCTGTAAGAGATCATCAAGGCTGATCTCTAGCTTCTTCCTATGCATGTTTGCATAGAACTTACACCATCCAGCAGAGAGCTTTGAGACAATCCCTCCAACAACAAACTTGTCAGGGAGGGGCATCGCCTCGTCTTCCAACATCTGTCGCAGCTTCAGAAATTCTTTTACCTGCGGCAGCATGGACTTTTCGTCCTCAAAGAGCCATTTGTGATATTTTTCAACCACAAATATTTTGCTCCTGTTTTTGTCTTCTTCGTACAGTTTCTCCAGAGACTCTCATATGTCTCTGGCAATTGGTTTCTTACTGTAGGATTCTGCTAGAGAATCCTCCATAGCATTCAGGATAAGCAACTTGCAAATGCTATTTTTCTTTCTCCACTTGGCCTGAAGTTTACTAGCCGCTGTGATTGCGGCAGCAAACCCAGTATCTAGAATAGTAGGATCCTCTTCAAGAAGTATGTGATCAACGTCTCTGAGTTGAAGAGTGAGATAAACCTTCCTCTTCCAGACTTGATAATGCTCCCCATCAAAATTTTCTAACTTACAAAAGTCAGTATTGAGGAGTGAAGCATTAAATTTTTCTATCGTAGCAATAAAGCTTTGAGATTGTTAGTGCCGGGGCACAATTTTTCGATGAAAAACTAAGAATATGAAACAATTTTAAAAACAATGTTTCAACACAACACTTCCAGGAAAGTTGCGCAAGTATAACGAAGATCTAAAAAAATATCGTTATGATATTACGAGAATCTAAAAAGATTTCGTAATCATAGCAGTGAAGAAGATGACAGGCGAAAGATGGAAGATGGCCTGCTGGGGTGAATGATCATCGTTGCTCAAAGCTTTATTTGCCCTATACGAACAGCTTCCAGGAACCAGCAAGTTCGTCAGAGAACTTGGAACACTCTTGCTCTTCTGACTCCTCGGATGGACACGAACTCCCGTGCAAAAGCAACGCTGGTGCGGCGCCTTTCCTCTCTCTCGAAGGCTGCTAGAATTCGTAAACAAATTCCCATCAGAACTGTGTTAAAGAACACGTCTGAATTCTCTGTTTACTTGTGCTAAAAAATACTTCGTAAACTTTCTGCGTTGGCTTCTCTTTCTATTCTGTATTAAGCCTTGAGAGAGAGGATGCCTTATATAGGCCCTGCAGCAACTGGTCGGTTGCCACAAAGTTAGGGACGTGGTAATAACCACCCCGAACATGTAGCAACCGCCCAGAACATGCAAACGCACGTTCTGCTGCAAGTTGCACCAACTGCGCACACCCCGCGCTCTTTGCACTCTGCACGACAGAGCGCACTGAACTGTGTGCACTGCGCGTACTGCGCACTGCGCACTGCGTACGCAGCGCAACCAAGTACAAAGTGTGCCAATAAAATGCCTCATGAGTCCGAGTCCGCGTCGCTAAGCCCCTACGGGGCTTAGCTCCCATGGAAATAAATTTTCTAAGAGCAAAAAGCATGAATACTTTTATTGTTGATTTAGCCTTTTTCCCATTAGAAAAATAACCCCACATGGCACACCCATGTGCACCTCCACACCACATGTTCATCTCTAAAATAGGAAAGCTATTATATAGAAATACAACTCCTTTGGTCTAGCCGATGTGGGACTAAAATTCACTTAGAAAAAGACCAAACTCCAACAGATATTGTCAACGATTTCCCTACCATGGATGAATCCACTCTGTTCCAACGAAACCAGCATCGGAAATAGCGGAGCTAACCTGGAGTCGAGGAGTTTCGATATAATTTTGTTGCAGAAATTGCATAAGCTTATAGGACAAAAATCGGCAAATCTAGTTTGATTCTGCTTCTTGGAAAGTAGCACAAACAGAGAGTTGGAAATGTTCTTCGGGTATTGCAGACCTTCGAGGAAAGCGTTGTCGGCTTTGATGATATCCACTTTGATAGTGGACCAACAACTGCGAAAAAAGCACCCCGAGAAGCCGTCCGGGCCCGCAGCGCTGTCCTGGTTGAGAGAGTTGGTCGTGTTCCAAACCTTCATCTCGGATGCTTTCCCATTGATTAACTTGTTGTCTTCCTCGCTGAGGATCTGAGGAATGGCTTCCAGAAGTGAAGTGTCTACAACCACTTCATCTTTTTGTACAGAGTGGAGAAAAACTCCTGAGCCTCCTTCCCGATGTCTTCAGTAGACTTCAAATACACTCCATCCTCCTTCTCGATGTCATGGATGAAGAGCTTTTGCCTTTTGTTTTGAGCGCAAGCGTGGAAGTATTTGGAATTTTTATTCCCATCGATATCCCATCTAATCCTAGCCTTTTGCCGCCAAAACTCTGTTTCTGTTAACCTTCAAATCACTGTGCGCCTTCTGCAGAGTAGAGTCATTGTCATTGGACGGGTCGACGTCGAAACTAGGGGTGTGCATCGGTCGGTGGCCGACCTATTTGGTCAAAACCGAAGTCGAACCGATGGTAATCGGTTTGAAAAAAATCACAACCGAACCAAACCAACCAATTGGTCGGTTCGGTTTTCAAACCGACCGACTTGGTTCGGTTTGGTTCGGTTCGGCTAATCGGTTTTGAAAGTATTGATAAGACAAGAAATTTTCAAAAAAATGAGCAATCACAATCTCAGGAAAAAATCATTGGAAATATATACTCTCAAAAAAAGCCAGTAGCATAAAAAAATGAGCACCTACTGTGTATCGGACTCCAAAATAGAAAAGTATAAACATATGAAAAAGTCAAAATAACTTCAAATAGAGTCTGCAGATAAGTTCCTGATAAATATTACAAAGTCCTGGAAACAGAGATACATAGAACATAATCACTTAATATTCCTGAGTCCTGGAAACAGAGATACATATCACTTAATATTCCTCTTGCAGAGATACATAGAACATAATCCAAAGTCCAAAGTCCTAAGTCCTGGAAGCAGAATCACAGATACATGTAGGGATAAATAGAACATAGATATAATACTGCAAACATAGAACGGAACAGATACTCCTACTCCAAACCATACATTCTGGTTTCAACAATGTCCTATGTCCTGGAAGAACAGAACAGAACAGATACTCCAAAGTCCTAAGTCCTGGAAGCAGAATTCCTTTGCAGGCTAAAATCTGAGTCCCTCGAACTGATACTCCAAGAGTCCAATGTCCTATTGTTTTTGTCATGAACTTGAAGGCTGAAACATAAGAACAAAGTTACAAACCATCAAGTGAAAATAGTTGAGGATATCAAAGTAGTATTAACTATTAAGCCAAAAAACAAATCTGAACTGTATACTTATTAAATGAAAAGAGGCAGAAGCAGCTGCATAACTAAAAACTGAATCTGCAGGCAACAATTGAGGCAGCAAAGCAATAGACAGAAGTGCTGAATCTCTGAACAAAGATGTTAATCTTTCATCAGCCGCCAAGACTTATCCAGAAGATGATTTACTTGAAGAAGGAAAAGCAATTCAAGAGGATGTCAGGAAGAATGACGAAGCTTCCTATGCACTAATGGAAGGGCATTATCATTCAAATGCAGAACCCATTGCAGAAACAAAGAGTTTGGTTCACAGAGAAGAAACTTTACGAGATCACAGATAGGACCAAAATGGGAGCTTGTCTCAGTCTTCTTACCTTCAAGATGATTTACTTGGACAAACTTTAGAAATTGGCCCAAAGGTTAAGAAGAGTCATGGACAGTGATGATTTTACTGAAATTCAAGCAGAACGAGAGAACAACAACTCAGCAGAAATAATATATCTATCCGCACCAGAAGAGGTTGAGCAATCAAATTTTGCAATCAAATCTAAGGATCAAATTCTTGAGGTAACTGATAACCTAGTGGACGATAGAAGCCTAACAGTCAGGCCAGATGAAAAGGAAGCCGTTGAGAAAAAAGATGCCCAACTATACAAAGATAAATTAGAAGATGAGAAAGAACACAAAACCAAGGAATCTGTTCTCTTCCAGGTCACATAGGTAAAAAAAAAAAAATATGCCTCTACTGCTTGTTAGTGGTCTCAACAAGCATAACTCTTATGTTACAGACAACAATATATGCCAAATGCCAATAAGTCAAGAACCAAGAGAAAATTATCAAGGGGAAGGAAGAACATGGAAATGGAAATGTTTTCAAACAAATTTCAGTTGACTAACCAGTACAGTAATCATGTAGACTCTGCAAGTTGAACCAATCAGTTCTCATCAATGGCGTTCTCTGAAGTACTACCTAAAACATCTATAAAAGAGGTAAAAACAAACCATTAGAGATTTAAAGGTCTCAACTCTCAAAAACAATAACAACCAACAAACCAACAAAAATAGTTATTAAATTAAAGTTATTATTACCTGTTTCAATGTCTTCAATATCGTCCATTAAACTTTGAAGATCAATTTTTACTTTTGAGCGTAACCAATTTTAAGTGCAAATGAGGACTTGTACTGTTGTTGGAGATAAAGAACTTCGATATGGATCAAGGACACGACCGCCAGTACTAAAAGCCGACTCAGAAGCTACGGTAGAAACGGGTATAGCCAAAATATCTTTAGCAATATAAGATAAAATCATGTATTTATCTGAATTTTTCTTCCAATATTCAAAGATATCAAAACCAGGTTTGTCCGCTTCACAAGATTACATCAAATACTGATCAACTTCTGTTTTGTACTCCCCAACAACCTTTCTTTTCTTTTTCTTGAGATATCGAGAACTGATTATTGTCCTACTAATATCACCATTATCATCATCTACCTCATTGACCAAAGTTGCCTCATGTTGATGCTCATCACTTCCACTTTCAGGACAAAATAATTTGTATTCATCAAACAATTCATGTAAAAACTGCTTCACCTTCTTTGTTAATTCCCTACCCGTGTCTTCACCACATAATTCTCCAAAATAAAATTCAAGACCGTCTTCCTTGTGACGTGGATCAAGTAGTATAGCAACAAATAGAAAAGGATTCATTTTTTCGTAACTTGCCCAATATTTATCATATTTTTTCTTCATATTATCACCCATGGACTGAAGAAATTTGTCTTTACTTGAAGTCCAAGTTTTCAGTTGTTCATAAATTACAACTAATTGCCATAAAAATTCATTGGATGTGGTACATGTTGAACCAGAAAAGCTCAAAGTTGTATCATAAAATACCTTCAAGAACTTTGTAAGAGCACGAGCATAATTCCAATCATCAACTGAAGGAGTCAACTTCGTCCCACTTTTATAAAACTCACGTACAAACTGGCCATCCTCCTCTTCTAAGCGTTCAAATACTTTTTGAAACTTTTCGACGGTGTCTAACATCAAATAAGTCGAATTCCACCTGGTTGCAATGTAAAAAAAAAAAGAATATAGATTCAAATTGATGTAAGCATGCAGTAGAACAAAAAAGAATATTAAACTGATACATTCAGTGACTGAATACATGAAAAAAAAATTACTTCAAAATAAATGTATTCAGATTTCAGTGACTGAATAAAAATCACTTCAAAATAACACAATTTACTTGAAAAAAAGAGTGATATATTCAGTGACTGAATACATGAAAAAAAAATCACTTTTCATTTCAAAATAACTGTATTTTAACAAGAAGACATAAGAAGAAAATCCCACATCAAAATAAATGCATTCAAATTTCAGTGACTGAATTTCAGTCTAATATATTAAATTTTTAGAATATTAAACTGATACATTACATCTAGATATACAAACAATAGATATATTCAACCTGATATTAACCTGATATATTACAAACATCTAGATATTAAACTGATATACAAAGTTTAACAATTAAACTGATACATTACATCTAGACTATTAAATTTTTAGAATATTAAACTGATACATTATATCTAGACTCTAGACTTTAGAGTTTAACAATTAAAGTTTTCTAGATGATGCAAACAATAGATAGATATATTCAAACTTATATATTAAAGTGAACTGTATGAACAAAAAGTGAACTGTATGAACAAGAAAACCCACACAAAGCTTAGAGTATCAGTTAAAAATAATAGCAATGAAGCAACAAAAATAAGTTAGCAAAGTTCTTATTACCTGGTTGGAACATCATGACATAGAAGCGCCTTTGAAGTTATCTTTTGCTTGTCTACACATGCCTTGAATTTTAGCAACCTTGCTGGGGAACCTCTCCAATATCGCACCATATCACGAATTTTATTGATTGACTCGTGATAATCTTTTAAACCATCTGTGACAACGAGATTAAGTATATGTGCACAACATCTCATGTGGATAAAGTGACTATTCATAACTGAACCTTTCCAATTGTTCACTATTTTTTTCAAGAATGAAATAGCTGTATCATTGGCACTTGCGTTATCAACTGTCACAGTCAGCACCTTTTCAATCCCCCACTCCAATAGACATGCTTCAATTGACTTGCCAAGGGTTTCACCTTTATGGTCGAGAACTTGACAAAAGTTTATGATTCTTTTTTGATACCTCCAGTCGCTATCTATGTAATGAGCGGTGAGACACATATAATTCATATTTTGAATTGATGTGCATGTGTCTGTGTTGAGACAAACTCTCTGATGATCACTAACCAAAATACCCTTCAACCTTTCACGCTCCACCTTATACATATGTAAAACATCTCGTGTGGTAGTAGTGCGAGATGGAACAGTAAATCTTGGTTCAAAATCTCCATAATTCCCTAAACCCCTCGCTCTCCACATGCCGAAATGGCAACTCCTCTTTGATAATATACCTGGCTATTGACTCTCGAAGATACAATGGATCATAGGAGGTGGCAATGAGTTTGCTATTGCTTCCATCTTCCCTACTTCTTTTAGGTTGAAAAGATAAGGTTTTTTGTTTCGACTCTCGACCAGGAAACTTTTTACAATGAAGACTAATGTGAGTATTCAAATTGGAAGTCCCATTTTTTTGGGTCACTTGCATAATCTTTACCACAATATTTACACTTTGCTCGAAGGCCAACTCTTTCGAAGTGTGCCCAAACCGCTGCGGGGGGCCTTGTGGGTTTTCTCTTACCATGACTACAGGATGAAGATAGATTATTATCATTTGAGCTTGGAGGAACCTCACCTTCCTCAGATGCGATAGCTGGAGATTCATCCATTGGACTTGAATTTGATATCAGATGATTCAGATTAGTTTCACTTGCTCTTGCATTACAAATAGGAGTTGAAGTTTGCTGTACGACAAAATAAAAGTGTTTCAATTTCAAATTTCAACTGAAATACACACAAAGATGAAAATATAATATAGGAAAATGAAATGCATCGGAGATTCGGAGTTTAGTTTATCTTACAGAGAAAGATGATGACGACGAAGCCATGACCACAGAGTCACGGACCACACCACAGGGACAAGTCAACTGACAAGTAACTTTACTAGGGCAGAAAATAAAGTTGCCCCTGCTTGCTGCTGCATATTAGTATGTAAATAAAAATGTTAGTTAAAATTCAACTACAACTTTGCAAGATTACTTGAACATGGCATTTGTTCTACGATATAAGTAACATTCGACAAAATTATCATACTGTTTAGTAACTTTAGTTACCTTTAAAAATTCACTTTGTATCTCCTTATTTTCCTGGTGAGTTGCAGTATTGCACTTGCACTTGCAAATTTTCTTCCTGTTTAGTTACCTATAAATAATCACATAAAACAAAGATATAAGGAGATAATTTTCATGTTTAGCTACTATACGACTAGAGTCTCGACTACTAGTAGGCAATAATCAGGAGAAAAATTTAATATAAAGACATAAGAAAATAATCATGAGATAATTTCGTAGGCAATAATCAGGAGATAATTTCGTAGGCAATAATCAGGAGATAATTTTAATATAAAGACATACGAAGAAAATAATCAAGAGATAATTTTCTTTACATTAACCATTTTTCCAAGAAGACATAAGAAGAAAATCTCTCTTCATTTCTCTAACAATTTTCATTGATCTCGTGAGTCCGTGACAAAATCACTTCCAAATAAATTTCTTAAATTTTCTATTAATCTTCTAACAAAATCACTTCACAGTAAAAAAAAAATTTGGAAAATAAACCCTAACCCTAGTAGATCTATGAACTGAAGATGGAAAAAGTTGGAAAATAAACCCTAACCCTAGTAGATCACTTCACGGCCGAAGAGACTTGGAGTGGCCGGATGAGGCGTGGACTGGAGTCGGCGTGGACTGGAGTCGGCGGAGACTTCCGACCGGAGGAGACGTGGACTGGAGTAGGCGTGGAGTGGAGTCGGTGGAGACTTCCGACCGGCGGAGGCGTGGACTGGAGTCGGCGGAGACGTGGAGGCGTGGACTGGAACCCTAGAAATAAATTTGGGGGAGAGAAGATGATGAGTCTCTCTCTGGGAACTCTGGGAGTTGAAACTTGAAAATAAAAAAATGAATTGAGAGCAGCCCCCCCTTTTCCAGTTTCCAAAGAATCCAAAGTCCAAACCGGGCCTAACTTGGACCGGGAAACCTAAATATTTATATTAATGTTACTGCTCCGGTTTGGTTCGGTTTTTCTCGGTTTTTTCAAGGGTTAAACCATGAATCGAACCAAACCAACCGGTTTTACAAAATAACCAATCGAACCAATCCGAACGAACCAGCGGTTCGGTTAAAAACTGACCGGTTCGGTTCGATTTGGTCGGTTCGGCTGAAATATGCACAGCCCTAGTCGAAACATATCTCCACGTTAGCCGCCCTTTCTTTCGCTTCCGTCGCCGCCTGTATTATGTCCCCGAACGTAAGCCTGCTCCAGATAGCCAGGACTCTGCTAGTCTTCGAGAGCTTGTTGGCTAATCTCACACGAGTGGGTTTGGGTGATGATCTGCACCCCATGCCATTTGAACTGTCGGCCCGAAGTCATCATGTAATATCCACCGGTTTTGGAATTTGAAACTCTTTTTGAATATCGGCTTGTTCACCTCGATATCCAGAAGGAGAGAACAATGATCCGATTCAAGCCTACTCAGGTGAAGAACGGATGATTTGTAGGTGGCGTTTAACCAATGTTGGTTGCTGAATTTACGATCTAATCTGGACTGTTGGTTGTGATGCCCCTTCTGCATGTTGTTCCAAGTATACTTGCTGCCGTTGAATGGGATTGGGATCAATTTAGCCTCGAAGATAAATTGATTGAGGTCGAAAATGGAGGCCATGTCGGCTTTCTTGCCTCCGCTGTGCTCGAAAAGGAAGGAGATGGCTTTGAAGTCACCTCCAACTATCCACGGCTTTCCGAACAGGTTGAGAGAGAGAAGAGAGTCCGAAAGACCCCGCCTCAATCGAGTGGTCGCGCCTTCGTGGACAATAGAGCAGAAAAACTCGCTGGGAAGCATGGGATGACGCAACCCGATGGTGGCCTGTTGTTCAGAATCAGACAGCATCCGCCCGTTACAGTCCTTTCCGAAGAAGATCCAAGTATCTTTACCTCCATACATAGCATGAGCAAAGCCTAATTTCATTCTGTATTGGTTGATTTTCTCCGCCGCAACCTTCGCCTCGATGATTGCGATCAGATTGATCTTGTACATCTTACTAAGCATTTTGGGTCTGTTGAAAGATTCCTTCCTCGTGATCCCTCTGATGTTCCACATCAGGATGTGTATCATTGTTCGATGGGGGTTGTTTTGGAAGCCGACCTGAGGGACATTCCCGATCCGGGCACTTTTCTCATTTTTTCCTTTTTGTAGGTGTTTGAACAGTATCTGAGGGTGGAGGTGGCGGGAGTAGGGAGGGGGGAGGATTATTGTTATATATATATATATATATGTATATATAAAAATATATATTTATATAAAATAATAATAATAATAATAATAATAATAATAATAATAATTATAATTATAATTATAATAATAATAAATATATATATATAATAAATTTTCAAATAATAGAATAACTATGTCTGATATATATATATATGCAAAACCCTATATAATAAACGACAAGTATATACTGAATATACACCAAAGTATATATATACATTGCAAAATATATATTAACACAAGTTTTAATAACTAGAGAACCTTCTTCTCTCTCTCTCTCTCTCTCTCTCTATCTCTCTCTCTCTCTCTCTATATATATATATATATATAAATATATATATATATATATATATATATATATATATATATATATATATACACACACACACCATATATACACTCATTATTTATAACTATATAATTCTAAAATATAAAATAAAATCCAGGGGTAATATTATCTAATATTGTATCCGAGAAATAAAAAAAATGGAAAATATTTGGCCTAAAAATCAGGGGGTTTACAACACCCTAATAGCAGTTACCTCATATCCGTCACACGTCCCAAATGTGTCGAAGGCCAGTCGAGTACGCGGGTCAGTGTCCAATATGAAACTAACTCATCAAGGCTATATGAGATATAAAAATACCTCACACTCATAAGGTAGTCGTTTAAAACTAGGTCAATATGCACAAAATAAATAAAAATAACATAAACGACTAAAACTCAGTCGCTTGGACCGAAGTATGTCTGGATGCGTATTTATAACAAAATAACAAGTAAATAAAATAGATGACATAAATAAATACGCTGAAATAAATGAACACAATCAGAAATTGTGGCAAGGTATACTTGCCTAGAGGTGATACGAGGTTTTGATGATGGCCAAAGGATGAATGTGTCCAATCAACGGAAGCTGTAAGGATGGAATCTCTACGAACGTCCCTGGATACTAAAATAAATATCACCAACATTCCCAGAATAAGAAAAATGTCTACAATAGCCTTACATAAGTCCATTTCTGGATACGGGAACAAAAATGTCAAAACGATGTCCGCGTTGGACCCGCTTTGTACCGAAAAGCGTGTCAAATCCTATGGTCTCTAAAGTTGCCAAGCCCTATGGTCTCTAAAGTCGTGAAACTATATGTCTACGAGTCTGTTTCAATAATACGAACTTAATGGTATGTCCAGTTTTGGATTTTGATGAGCCGTGTACAATTTTGTCTGTTGAATCAGATCATGGGCCCGCCAAAGCATCAATCAGGTCAACTATCTCAGAATCGAATCAAACTTGGCTCAAAGGACCAAAAAATGATACCAGTTCATTGGCACAAGTTACATCGCGATCTGAGAAATGTGCACAAAGCAAATGGAATTTTTGGAAAGTGGTCGATATGACGTTCTTCGACAGATACGGGTCGAATTCATCATGCACGCACATTCGATTCAAGTTTCGTCAAAGTACATACGTCCACAATGTCCGTACACACCTTTCATTGCCATTGGGTTGCCATGAAGTTATTCGGTTTGTCGAGACAGACTCAGTATCGATGGTTTTCTAGGTTTTTAAACCAGTTTTTCTTTGATTTTTGGAAAAAAAATTCTAGATGTTTTATAAATGAAAGCCAGAACTAACAACTGTGTTTTGTTGTTGTTTATGTTGTCTAAAATACTATTCAAAAGATTTTAAAGTTTCCCTAGAACCTGCCAGATATGTGCCTTCTATAACAGTGTTCTATACCTTAAACGGTCATTTTTAGAATAATATATTCAGTAGATTTTCAAGATTTTTACCGAGATTTTCACTAGATATTGATCGCAAATAGATCAAAAATTATTAAAGGGAATGGTAGAGGGTCATATGGGCTATGTATATGAATTTATAGTTAAGGAAATGATTGAGTAGCTTTCAAGAAATAGGTTTGGAAGAGGAGTACCTCGACTCTGATAGTATGGGCTCCGTTCGTTCGACGACCTTCTAAGCAGCTTTTCCTGTGACTATGCTGGTTGACGGTGGTATCCCGACAGGTAGGTGGTGCAGGGGGTTCGGAGTGATTCGTGTACGTTTCCTGAAAACTCTGGGTGGCTTTCGACAGGGCTGGTTTTGTGAAAGCATGAATTCACAATTAAATATAAATCGTTTGTTAATCCCTTTTTGACCCAAATTTCCAAGTAGATTTAAACTTGGGATTAATCTGATCCCAACCATATCTAGAAGAGAATAAGATAAGATTCTAGAAGGAAAAGATTTGACTGGATTCGATTTTAATTCGAAAGTGTTTAGTACCGAAGAAGGAGGAAGAAAAAGAAGGAAATAAGACTTTTTTTAACAAAGCTTCTCTGTTAACATTGGTGCAGGGGATTTGGTATTTATTAACTCGTAAGATTTTGCCAAATCTTGCAAGATATTCCTTTTTTAATTTTTAATTTTTTGCTGTGCATTTATATATAACATATATACAATAAACCTACAGGTATTAAATCCTAAAATATTGATGCATTATTTTGAAAAATTCTAGAAATAAAATAAAAAATATTTATAACCTATATTTTTTCTATTTATGCCAAAATATTTTTATTCATATAATATAAAACTCTTTTGTCTTATAATACATAGTTTTTATAACAAACCATTTTAAAAAAAAGACCAATATTATTTAATGAATTTATAATTAAATAAATACTTGTAAAAAAATTCTAGGGGGTCCATATCCTACCCAACTCATAAAAATCTTGTCTCTAAAATTTAAAAATATGCACAATTTAAAGATCCGGTATGCAATGCAGAGGTAAAATGTCAAATACGAAGTCCATAACTTAGTTTTCAAACAATTGGAGATAACTGCTTCTGATGTCATCCTCGTGCTCCCAGGTGGGTTATCCTGGAGAGTGGTACTTCCATGCTATACGAATCAACGGAGTAGTCTGGTTCCATAAAATCTTTACTCGGTGATCTATGATCTCTACTGGCTCCTCTTCATATGACAAGCTTGGTCCAACTGTGATCTCAGAGTAATCAAGAACATGATTGTTATCTGCCTTATATCTTCTCAGCTGCCATATGTGAAATACGTCATATACTCCTTCTAGTGACGGTGGCAATGCCAATCTGTAAGTAAATTCTCTAACTGTCTCCAAGGCATCAAAAGGGCCTGTATATATCTTGGACTCAACTTGCCACGTCCTTTGAATCGAGTCGTACCTTTTTTGGGTGATATCTTTAAGAATACATGATGTTGATGAAGAGTTGCCTACTAGTTCTAGTTTTCCTATGCTGCTCGCAGGTGGCCTTGAATCTTCTTCACCTTCTCTAAAGTGCTTACGACCAATTCTGTGCCCAAAATCTGTCGCTCTCCTACACTCCAACAAACAAAAGACCTACACTTCCTACCATATAAAGCTTTAAATGGAGCCATCTGGATGCTCGTTTGATATCTATTATTATAAAAAAAATCTACAAGATAAAGGCGGTCTTACCATGATCCTCCAAAATCTAACATACATGCCCTGAGCATATTTTATAATGTCTGAATAGTACGCTGTAACGGTCCATCGGTTTGCGAATGATAGGATGTATTAAAGTTCAGACGAGTACCCGAACTCTCCTGCATGCTCCTATAAAAATGAGATGTAAATCTCGAATCCCAATCTGACACAATGTTAAATACAACATCCTGCAGCTTTACTACCTTCTTCATGTACATATCTGCTAACACTTCTGTGGACTGGTCCACTTTAAAAGGCAAAAAATAGGCTGACTTAGTAAGTCTATCCACTATCACCTATACAATATCTCGTCTACTAGGACTTCTAAGAAATCCCATGGCAGAATCTACGGTGATATGCTCCCACATCTACTAAGGAATAGGGAGCGGCTGTAATAATCCTGCTGATTTTTGGTACCCTGCCTTGACTTGCTGATACGCCAAACACTTGCGAAGAAATAAACTCTCTCTCTTCATCCCATGCCACCAATAGTATTGCTGCAAATCATGATACATCCTAGTTCCTCATGGATGTATAAAGTATATCGAGCTACGAGCTTCCGCCATCTACTCTTGTCAACGCTCTCTATTAGGAGCATACAAACGGTTACCACATCTCAATGTCCCATCGGGATGTATTCTCAATCCTGTATGTTCTCCAGCTTCGGTCCTTTCCATGAGTCTTCGAAATGTGGCATCTGAGGGAGTGTCACTTTGATCATCTTTACCAGCAATGACGGTAATTGGAGATTGTCTACCACGCCATTAGTTTCAGGTAGTAAAACCCCTATCCAAGCTTCTGTAAATCTTTTAATATATCCCGATGTGTCATCAAGAAATAGGCCTGGGGCTTGTGGCTCAACGCATATGCTACTATATTAACCTTGCCCGGATGGTAGTACAACTCTAGTTCGTAGTCCTTTATTAACTCAAACCATTACTGATATCTCTTGTTCAGCTCCTTCTGAGTGAAGACATACTTGAGATTATTATGATCGGTATAGATATCTACCTTCTCACCAAACAAATAATGTCTTCAAAGCTTCAGAGCAAAAACAACGGCGGCGAGCTCCAAATCATGCATCGGATAATTCTTCTCATATACTCTCAACTGACCCGATGCATATGCAACTACTCTGCCATGATGCATCAAGACACATCCCAATCCTTTTTCGGATGCATCATTATATATCAAAAACCCTCATGGGCTTGATAGAATGGCGAAGATTGGTGCAGTCGTCAAACGCTTCTTCCGTTTATCAAAAGCTGTTTGACACTCATCCGTCCATACGAACTCTTGGTCTTTACAAGTCTACCAAGTCATGGGTCCACCTATTCATGAAAAATCTTCCACAAAGCTTCAGTAATAACCCGCAAGCCCAAGGAAGCTTCTCATCTCTATAGCTGATGTAGGAATATGCCACATCTCAACTACTGAGGTTTTCTTCTGATCTACCAAAATACCATCTCCTGTAATAACATGCCCAAGAAATGAAACCTTCTTACGAAAGAAATCACACTTGCTGAGCTTTGCATAAAGTTTCTCCTTCTTCAAGGTCTCTAAGGCTATCTGTAAGTGTTGCTCGTGCTCTTCGCGGCTCTTTGAGTATATAAGTATATTATCTATGAAGACAACCACAAACCTGTCCAGGTATTGGTGGAAGACTTTATTCATTAGGTTCATAAAGATGGCTGGAGAGTTAGTCAAACTAAATGGCATGATCAAAAACTCGTAGTGCCCATATCTTGACCTGAATGCAGTCTTTGGAATATCTTCCTTCCGAACCTTCCCTTTATGATAACCTGATGGTAATTCAATTTTGGAAAACACTCTAGCTCCAGCCAACTACTCGAATAAGTCATCAATGGGCAGCAGGGGTACTTATTTTTTACCGTCACCGTATTCAAATCTCTGTAGTCAATGCACATGCACACCGACCCGTCATTCTTTGGCATGAATAGGATAGGCTCTCCCCATGGTGACGTACTAGATCCAATAAATTTTTCTCTAATAGCTCGTCTATCTGAGTCTTTATTTCAACCAACTCCTTCAATGCTAGCCGATACACATAGGACGAGATAGGTTCGGCTCCCAGAATGAGCTTAATGGTGAACTCAATATCCCTGTTAGGCGACAGTACTGACAACTCTTTCGGAAACACACCTTAGAACTCAATAAAAATAGAAGGATAAGGGGCTACTTCTATTGCAGTATTAGCTCCCATGGTTGGGAGATCATTCTGTCTCGTAGATTCTCAGACGAACTCGAACTCGAGTCCACTGGAGGTCTAAAAATAATACTGCCTTTGTGACAGTCAAGAATAGCATAGTATTGACTCAACCAGTCCATCCCAAGGACTACGTCAGAGGTTAGCATAGGAAACACCCAAAATTGAGCCCTTATCTCTATACCATTCACTATTACAGAACATAACTTACATATGCTGATTACTGGCACTATTCCTCCCTCGGTGAGAATTCTAAAATTTGAAGTAAATGGTGTAGTAGGTATGCTATGACTAGTAACAAACTTACGGATATGAATGAATGCATCGCACCTATGTTAAATAGTGTTATGGCAGGAAATGTAGCAACTATAGTGATAACTACTATGACGTATGCCTCCGGTTCTGCCTCTTCTACAGCTAGTATGAAAGCTTGCCCAACTATTTGATTTTCCATCTGTGGTCTATCCTGGTGGAATTGGGTTTCCTAACTCGGTAAGGGTAGTCGTGATGCTCCTGGTCCTGCAATCGCTGGTCTCTGCATTTGCTGTTGTAGCTGTCGTAGTGCTGAAAGGGCTAGCCTCTGGGTCTGGCACGCCCCGATCCCGTAGAGTCCTTTCTTCCTTGCTTCGGACTCTGAGAGATTGTTCGTCCTCGCTTGGGCATGACGTCGTAGAAGCCTAAGCTGCGCTTGCATAAGGCCAATACCTGGACAATAAGAAAATAAACAATATAGACAATAATACAGCGAAATATATTACAGATATTTGAAGCAGTAGCGGACAGATTGTAGAATATAATTGAACACAGGGTAACAGAAACAATAATCTCTTTATTGATATTCTTTGAATAGATTACAAGCTCTAATTTGTTCTCTCTGATATATATCGTATGTCTTATAATCTTTCAGAAACTTTACAGATTATAATAATCCCGTTCCATACATTACATCCTTTTATATACAAAATAAACTCTTTGAAATTGATGTCCATCACTTGGCATCTCTTCAAATTTCTGGCTCCTGAGGATGAGGCTCGGGCTAGCACTTCAGACCATCCATCTCGATGCAATTTACACCTGTATGCAGATTAATGGTGGGTCAGTATATCAACATACTGGTGATTGTGAACAAAGGCTACATCGTCTAAAATGATCACTAATTCATTTAGTAAGAAAATATTTATGTGATGTTGATCTTGCTACTTTTATCTTTGTTTATTTCATACAGTAAAGAGTCATATTACATCTTTTAAAAACCTACAGTTCATTTCAAGTATACAAGCTGCTATTTATTTCTCTTGAAGTGTACAGCATGCTTCATGAGCCATTCTCTATTCTCAGGGACAATATCAATAGTATTCTTTTCTCTTATTCAAGACTTTCTTAGGGACAATTTTGAGCACGATATCACATCTTTTCTTTAATAGGACATAGCATTTCTTTGCAACAGATTAATCTCTTTAAGCAAATTATATTAAGAAAACTTAAGCAATACATATATATCACTTTTTCAGTGATTTTTACCTATAACCGACGATCCATCCCTGCATAAGACAAGTATTAACATAAAAATAATATAAGCAACATTGTTTTCTGTTCGTCTCTGCATTGTTATCTCTTAGAAACATCATTAATGACACATACAGACTCGATTGCCAGCTGTGACTCTCTGGTTCAGCTTTGTACCAATCAACACTTATCTATATGATGGTCCATGGGTATTCCCATGATTAGCTGCTATGACTCTTCGGTTTAGCTCGTCGCTAGTGGACGGGATGTAACACCCCCTGATCGCGAGGTTTCTTGTACCTTAGGGTGCCTAAACAATCTCTCTTAGACCAATCGGTTTCCAGTTCCATAGAAACCATTGAAAGGTCTAGTGACCTTGTGCACAAGTTGTCTGAGACCAGTGCAAGTTGCAACAACTATCAGATAAACTTTGAGACAACATTTTATCGATAAGCAAATATTCCACTTTCTAACATTTTTTCTCTTTGAACGACAGAGCTATGCCTCAGCCTTCTTTCTGTTCTTTGACTCAGAGCCGAAGCTCCTACATACTTTATTTCTTTACAACATATACAAGTCCGTCTGTGCATGTCTAGCTTTCAGAACATCTTTGAGGGACAAGCAAGCGTTTATCTCTTTAAAACGTGAAAACAGTTCTGTTCAGATTTATCACAACAATCTACTTTTGGCAGTATACAATTTTGGAACATATAAGCAGTCTCTTTTCTCTTCTTATTAGCATGGCAAGGTTCAATCGGTCAAGGCAACATTTATTTCTTTTTAGCAGACAACAATCTTCCTCTAAGCATGTAGATTATTTCTTTTCTTATTCGTAGCATAGCAACATGTGAATTCTTTATAAGTACACTAATTGGAGACAAATAATCATTCTCTTTTTATCTTGATTAGCATGGCAATGGTTCTTTCACTTCTTAGCATACATTGAAAACTTAGGTTCTTATTAGGAGTGAGAAAATCAGAAAATGAGTCTTCGTCCACTCACCTAGATCAATCATCTTCTGTTACGGTGCCAGTAATCCGATTTCTCTGTCAATCTAGTGCCTTCACAGAGCGGGGCACTACATTGTCTTCTGTAATGAACAATCTCTAGTCTGGTGCTGACTTGATCAATAAGTTAAGCAATATCTTAGTCGTCATCGGCAGTCTCTCTGGATATGACCTACTTTGCCACATTAATGAGAAGTGGCCTTCCCTATTACCTCATATGGCCCTGGCCTCTACTACTGCTAGTGTGCTAGAGGATACCTCACTGGCCCTCTTGAAGTAGTCTTAGCTGATCCTACGGTCAAAGTAGCTCGTCGTTGTGCTTTTTTGCTATGGACTCCTGAGTTCTAGCCTCTGCCAGAACAACTGCTTGGGATACCCTCGACTCATAGCTAGTGTACCTCTATAACTCAATACTCAAGCCATTATGAAATCTTTTGGCTTTCTATAGCTCCGTTGAAACTAAACCTGGTGCAAAATGACTCAACTGACTGAATTCGACGTCGTATTCATCAACTCTCATGCTCCATTGTTCCAAGTGTAGGAACTGGTCGTAAAGTGCATCCTTGGCAGTATCAGAAAAATAATTCTTATTGAACAACACTTTAAATTCCTTCCATGTCTGGTCAAGTCCTAGTTGCCTCTCCTCTCCTGCCCACCAATGATAAGCATTTTACTTCAACTGTAATCTAACCACCGACATCCATAGATTTACAGACTACTACGAAGCCCTCAAAAGATTTTATGTCTGCACCAGCCAGTTAGTAATTCCAAAGGAGTCTTCAGTGCCCTTGAAGGTTAGGGGTGTTGCAGAACCCCTCGATAGTACTACAAATGCTTAAGGTGCTCGAGTTAGAGCTGTCTCCAGGCTCCTTCTAATAAATTCATTTTGCTGTATCTGGGCCTGCATCATGTCCTAAAAGAACTGGCTCACAGGAGTACCATCAGCCTGAGGCATGGGCTGCTATAGGGGTATGTGTGGCATTTGTGGCACAAGCTGCTGGGTACCTTGTGGCCCATACAGTAGAGGGTATGAAGGTGGATATGTTAAGGGGTATTGTGGTGCATATTATGGTAGATATTGAGATGGATATTGTGCGGGATACTGGGTTGGATATTGTAGTGGATATGGTGGCAGATACTGAGACGGATACGGGGGTAGAAACTGGGGTGGATAGGATGGCTTCTTGAGGTAGGGTTATGGGGGTCTGGTTATCCTCCTTGGGATACAGGGACTTATTGATGTTGTTGAGTAGTGGGTGGCGTCGTTATAGGCTATGATGATGGTCTTGATGGTGCTAGTGTAGTTTAGGATATGGTTTGAGGTGACTGAACTGCTAGTCCCTCTAGAGTGGTTGAATCCCCAACGGTAATTGCGAGAATGGTAGCGCGACCACTACGAAGATTCATCCTAGTGGCACGAAAATAAGGTTTTTGTTAGAACAAAATCAAACTTGATACAATCAAGCAGCCAATTGAGAATTCGATACGAAGTCAAGGAAGATAATTAATAAGTGGATGAGATCCTATATTCTATTCCTATATGCAGGCTTGCTTGGCACAATGACGTAACCAAGCAATATTTTTGTAGACCAGCGTGGGCTGCCACAAAAATATGTAACGTCCCATTTCCATTATACATAAGACTAGGAATACGTACATGTCAGCTGTATGTATATAAAGATTACTCCAATGTATAGATTCTACATATATACACATAAGCTGCAATATAAAAGCTCTAGCTCATAATAACTAAGTCACAGGCAATACTAATCTCATCCACACATAAAGAAAAGAATAACTAATCAATGTAGCAATAGTCAAGTATGAGAAATAAAATAAAATCAAATAGTCGAGGGGGAGACAAATCTACTACCAGTCAACTAAATCAAATAGAGTGGTAAAGGAGTCCAACCTCAAAGCTGAATAAATAAATAAATAAATAAATAAATAAATAAATAAATAAATAAATGTAGCAACTGATGTCCGTCCAAGAAAAAGTATCAAGCATCATCAGTGGGCAATACCTCCTCGTTAGCAAAAAATGAGTCTGGTCCTGGCCCGTACTCTTGTGGGTAATCCTTCTCGTCTAAATCCGGAGAGACCACCAGGTCCTCATAGGGACGTAGCAGGATACAAAAAGACATGCAAACAATAACTGAATATATGACACGATACTACATGGCTCCCTAACCGTCTATGTGAGATGCATTTTGAGGACTACGTTCCACGCTGGGCTTTATGATCAACAGAAAAAATATAAGGATGGCAGTAATTAACGCCCATCCGAGTCACTATCGGCCCATAATTGTGTGCAAAAATAAATAGTAGCACCTACACTATTAGCTGTCCCCTCCCCCAGTGATCATGTCCAAGTTGTATCCACAACATGACCAGTTGCCAACTATTATGGCTTCTAACTTGCCACTCTAATAGTATTCGCTTCCTATCTTTCGCACATCCCAACCGTATCGATGGCCAATCGAGTACACGGGTCCATATCCAACATAAATCTCGCTCATCTCGTGGTATACATATGTCAAGGCCATAGGAGATATAAAAATGCCTCACGCTCATAAGTTAGTCATCTAAGATTAGGTTAACATGCATAAACAAATAAAAATAACATAAACGACTAAACTCAGTAGCTTGTACCCAAGTATGTTCAACGTGAATTTATAAAGAATAATAAGTAAGAAAAATAGATGACATAAATAAATACGCTAAAATAAATGAACATAATTAGAAATTGCGGCAAAGGATACTTGTCTGGAGGTGATTAGTGGTTTTGATGAGGTATAAAGGATGAATGTGTCCAATCAACAATAGCTGCAAGGATGGAATCTCCACGAACATTCCTGGATGCTGAAATAAACATCACCAAAGTTTCCAGAATAAGAAAAATGTCTACGATAGCCTGTCCATAATTCCAATTCTAGATACGGGGGCAAAATAGTAAATTTGGATCAAATTGATGTCCGTCGTTGGACACATTTTGTACCGAAAAGTGTTCCAAACCATATGGTCTCTAAGTTGTTAAACTATATGTCTACGGGTCCGTTTCGACGAAATGAACTCAATGGTATAACCAATTTTGGATTCCGATAAGCTGTGCACAATTTTGCTCGTTGAATCAGATTGTAGGCCCGCCAAAATGGCAATCCAGTAAACTATCTCAGAATTAGACCAAACATAGCTTACAAGACCTGAAAAACGATATGAGTCCAATGGCACAAGTTTCGTCACAATGTGATGCAGGTGCATAAGGTAATTGAATTTTTTGGAAAATTGTCGATATGGCAGGTTCGGAATGCCGCGTGTGGGTTTCCTGAAAACTCTGGATGGCTCTCGACGGGGTTAGGTTTGTGTAACCACGAATTTATAATTAAGTACATCGTTTGCTAAGCCCCTTTTGACAGATTTCCTAGTAGATTTGAACTAGAAATTAATTTGATTTAGATCATATCTATAAGAGATTTGGATAAGATTCGAGAAGGAAAAGATTTGACTGGATTTGATTTAAATTCGAAAGGGATTTTAGTATTGAGGAAGAAAGAAGAAAAAAAGGAAAGAATTTTTTTTTAATAGGGCTTCTTTGTTAACCTTGACGTATGGGGGATTTTGTGTTTATTAACTCGCAAGATTTTGCCAAATCTCGCAAGATATTCCTTTTTTTTTATTTATTTGGCTATGTATTTATATATAACATATATACAATACACATATAGGTGTTAAATCCCAAATATTGATGGATTATTATGAAAATTTCTAAAAGATAAAAATAAAAATAAAAATATTTATAATCTATTTTTTCCTATTTATGATAAAATATTTTTATTCGTATTATATAAACTTTTGTTTTATAGTACATAGTTTTTATAACAAACTATTCAAGAAAAATGACAATATTATTTAATAAATTTAAAATAAAATAAATACTTCAAAAAAATTCTAGGGGGTTAACAAATAGATCGGGTAGTAGCAATAGTAAAAAAAGAATCATGATAAATTTAGTTGTCTTTTAAATAGCCCTATAGTAAAAGGAAAAGAATTTTGAGGACCGATGGATAGCGACTTTAACCATTAGTAGTGTTTTTGTAAGTTAGGTAGCAGTACAAGGAGTTAGTGATTCCTAGGAGTAACCATGAATATTATCGATCATAGGGTGAAGATTTAGAGTGACTCAATTAGATGCCTCGATTCGTGTAACACCAAAGCATCCCATGCCAAACTTAGAAACGCAAGGATGACATACACAATTGTTCTCTAATCTGTTCGAAAGTTGCAATACGATCTTTGTACTTGACTCTATTCCTTCATATTGAATTTTGTTTTCTATTTTGATCGCACGTTTGATAATCATGGTGCGATATGACTTCCTTGACTCTTATAACTTCGTTCAGTCGTAGACCGCACTTTAGTTTTAATTTCAGGATAAATTATTGTAAGTTGAGTAGGATATAAACCCCACAAATTTTTGGTAAATATTTTTCATGTATTTTATTTCTTATTTATATTTTAGAAGATTAATTTGTATGTAATAATATTAATTATTAGATTTTACTTTATATTTTATTAGAATAATTTAGTATATATATATATAATAATATATATATATATATATATATATAAAAAAAAATATATATATATATATATATATATATATATATATAATATATATAATATATATATATATATATATATATATAGCGTATATAAATATAGTATATGTATATCGCTAGTTTGTATAATATAAGAAATATGTGTAAATATTTTTCATAAATATACTATGTTATTTTTTAATTTTATAATTTTTTATGTAACAAGATATATAGGATAAATAAATGAATATGTCTAAATACTTTTTATGAGTAGATGAACATGTGTGTAAAATATTTTATATGGAAATTATGCTCTCTCTCTCTCTCTCTCTCTATATATATATATATATTTTTTTTTTTCTTTATATATATATATATATATATATATATATATTTTTTAATATTTCATAGAATATTTATGAACTTTTTAGATTTTATTTAAATTTTCTTTCTAAAAATTATAGGATTTTTTATTATTTAAAATAAATTCTTTGGGATTTGGATTAATAATAATAATAATATAATATAATATAATAATAATAATAATAATAATTTAGGGCATATAATATTTTTAAATATATTTTAACAAGTATTTTTGAACTATTTTTGATTTAATTATAAATGAATAAAGAAATGTTTTACTAACGTACTGTTATTTTTCCGAAGAAAAGTAACCTTACCATCCCCCGACCTTTCTTATATATATAAGAGAAATAAAGGAAAAAAAATACAACAAAACACCCAAACCCTAGCTCTAACCCCCACCCCTGGCCATTGCCACTACCATCGTGCGTTGCCAGACCTTCATTCGACAACCGGACAACGTGGCAACAGTCCCAGGTTAAACAACAAACAGCAGCACAATAACATTTAGCACGCAACTTCGTGACAAGATTCCCACCTATTCGCTCCACCTTTTACATGCCAATTTCTTCGATACGTAGACAACCTAACTGTCTTCACTTCCATTCGGAATAGTTTATTTTATTTGCATCGTGCGCGACGAGTTCCAAACTAATAAAAAATTTAATTATCTGGATATAGAAATTGTCCCGAAACCACAACTTTGAAGGATGTTTCTTGTCAAACCATTGATCAATTTGGAAATCTGCTTAAACAGCCTTGTAGATGACCTATACGGCTACAAAACCGTATTTTTATTTTTTATTTTAGTTTATTAATTTCTATTAAATTAGTTCCAAAACTCGAGAAAAATAGTTTTAAAAATATTAAAAAAAAAACCTATACGGAGTCCGTTTGGACAAATCGGATGACTTCCAGTCGCATCAAAAGGTACGTATGGACTTTGTGCACGTGTCGAATTTGACAGAACTCGAATTGATTATGTGTGCACGACGAATTCGAGACGTATTCGTCGAAAACTACTATATCGGTAATTTTCTAAATTTGAAAAATACTTCGTGCATGCTCATCACATCGCGAAGAAACTTGTGCCATTAAGCTCGTATATTTTTATGGTCTCATGAGCTATGTTGGTCTGATTCTGAAAAAGTTGACCGGATAACGATTTGGTGGGCCTACGATCAGATTTAACGGGCAATTTTGTGCACGCCCATCATAATCCAAAATTGGACATACCATTGGGTTTGTATTGAAAATGGACCTGTAGACATATAACTTGTTGACTTCAAAGACCATAGGATTTAACACATTTTTAGGTACAAAGTGGTCTTATAGTAGACATCGTTTTGATCCAAAATTATGATTTTGTCCATGTGTCCAGAATTGAACTTATTTTTAGTCGAATTAGGCATTTATCGTATTTCAAAAATGTTGGTGATGTTTATTTCAACATTCTGGAATGTTAGTGGAAGTTCTACTTTCGTTTCTTCTTTGATCTGACTAGTTTGGTTACCGGACGTTGTCGTTTTTTGCACACCACCTCCAGGTAAGATACCTTGCCATTATTTACTGTTATTTCAACATGTTTATTTTTTATTTTTATTTATTTTACCTTAAATTGTGCGTCCAAGTCATACACGGGTGCAGACAACGGAGATAGTCATTTTTGTTACTTTTATTTATTTTATGTATGATGACTTTGTTCTAAAGGACCACCCCATTATTATGAGGTATTGGTATATCACCTTTGGCCATGACACTTATGTATCATGAGTTGTGAGTCTCATGTAGGACATGAACTTGCATAGTCGGCTGGCCATCAATACGTGTGGGACAAGCGACAGATATGATATAACTGCTAATAGAATATGCATGATTAGCGGATTAAGTAGTTATTAGAGGCTCATATGTGTTGTGGAGATGACACATATAAGCATGTGGGAAGGACAGTTCCTTAGCGTATGGTCCATATTTTTACTTTTCCTTTTGTAACCCATGAGCTCTGCCAGGGACACGAGTAAGATTACCACTAGTGTTACTGATTGCCTCTGACATTCAGGGAGCATTATGCACTTAGGCCCTTGGTGCCCAAGAGGGGACTATGCCAATCCTATTATATCCATAATGCCCATGCGTTGAAGGTTTATTCTTAAAATGCATTATCATGTAGATCGGTTAGGAACCCTTTTGTATTTTTACTCTATTATATGGCTTGTTGTATGTACCTTGTTACGTCCCTCTAAGGACCTGGTGATTTCTCCAGTTATAGAGAAGCATGCCTATCCACAGGAGTATGGTTCAGCCTTAAGTGCTACTTTTGCAATCTAGGAGGTTTTGCCTTCCGAGTTCAGTGATCTTTCATTTTTGTTGGACATGACATTGCTATATTTTATTTTTCTATTTTTCTCCTTTATTTTATTCATTTTAGGAGGTCGGACTCCAGTATTCTCAGACTCTTTTTCATAGTTGTTTGGTAGTGGATTTGTCTCCACCCGACTATATTATCATTTGACATTTTTTGGACTATTTCTTTTATTTGTCTGTGTAGATGAGAGATAAAACTACCTGGCTTATTTGTTATTACAATTTATCACAGCTTATGTATGTATTCAGAGTTTCCATATATTGGAGTATTCTTCATATGCATATAGCTGGCATATTACGTATACCTAGTCCTACTTATATTGCGACTGGGTGTTACATGATGCATCTCAACGAAATAAAATTTGAAAATGATGTAGAGATCAAGGACTGGGTGTTTCAGGATGCATCTCAACGAAATACCTAGTCCTACTTATATTGCAACTTTAAATCACTTCAAAAATGTTGGTGATGTTTATTTCAACATTCTGGAATGTTAGTGGAAGTTCTACTTTCGTTTCTTCTTTGATCTGACTAATTTGGTTACGGACGTTGTCGTTTTCTGCACACCACCTCCAGGTAAGATACCTTGCCATTATTTACTGTTATTTCAACATGTTTATTTTTTATTTTTTATTTTTATTTATTTCACCTTAAATTGTGCGTCCAAGTCATACACGGGTGCAGACGACGGAGATAGTCATTTTCGTTACTTTTATTTATTTTATGTATGATGACTTAGTTCTAAAGGACCACCCCATTATTATGAGGTATTGGTATATCATCTTTGGCCATGACACTTATGTATCATGAGTTGTGAGTCTCATGTAGGACATGAACTTGCATAGTCGGCTGGCCATCAATACGTGTGGGACAAGCGACATATATGATATAACTACTAATAGAATATGCATGATTAGCGGATTAAGTAGTTATTAGAGGTTCATATGTGTTATGGAGATGACACATATAAGCATGTGGGAAGGACAGTTCCTGAGCGTATGGTCCATATTTTTACTTTTCCTTTTGTAACCCATGAGCTCTGCCAGGGACACGAGTAAGATTACCACTAGTGTTACTGATTGCCTCTGACATTCGGGGAGCATTATGCACTTAGGCCCTTGGTGCCCAAGAGGAGACTATGCCAATCCTATTATATCCATAATGCCCATGCGTTGAAGGTTTATTCTTAAAATGCATTATCATGTAGATCGGTTAGGAACCCTTTTGTATTTTTTACTCTATTATATGGCTTGCTGTATGTACCTTGTTACGTCCCTCTAAGGACCTGGTGATTTCTCCAGTTATAGAGAAGCATGCCTATCCACAGGAGTATGGTTCAGCCTTAAGTGCTACTTTTACAATCTAGAAGGTTTTGCCTTCCGAGTTCAGTGATCTTTCATTTTTGTTGGACATGATAGTGCTACATTTTATTTTTCTATTTTTCTCCTTTATTTTATTCATTTTATGAGGTCGGACTCCAGTATTCTCAGACTCTTTTTCGTAGTTGTTTGGTAGTGGATTTGTCTCCACCCGACTATATTATCATTTGACATTTTTTGGACTATTTCTTTTATTTGTTTGTGTAGATGAGAGATAAAACTACCTGGCTTATTTGTTATTACAATTTATCACAACTTATGTATGTATTCAGAGTTTCCATATATTGGAGTATTCTTCATATGCATATAGCTGGCATATTACGTATACCTAGTCCTACTTATATTGCGACTGGGTGTTACAGGATGCATCTCAACGAAATAAAATTTGAGATGACTTAGTTCTAAAGGACCACCCCATTATTTATTTTATTTTATGTATGATGAGATCCTATACGTCCTTCCTATTCCAATTGCAGGCTCACGTCGTTATATAAACGTAACCGAAGTGATTTAAAGTTGACCTGCATGAGCCACCACAAAAAATATATAACACTCCAGTTCCAAAATACGTAGGACCATGTATATGAATACGTGCCAGTAACATGTCATCAGTGAACCAATTCTCCTAATAAGCCCATTAGCAAATACTTAAGCTGTAAATTATGATAACAATCCATAACAACAACACAAGACAAGTCACATATTACAGGGTACAGTGCTAAATCTAATAAATACAGAAAAGTAAAATACAAGGTATCCAAGTCTAACGATGTAACCACCACTTTTCACCATAGAGGTATTTTGGTAATTTTGTATATTGCTAATTATATAGTTATTATTAATTAGTGTTAGTTAAATATTAGTTAATTCGAATTAATCATAGTTAGTGTCGTGAATAGAATATTCTATTAGGTTATATGACATGGTTGCGACCAGTAGAACATTCTAATTTAATTTCTATCCATAAGCTTCTTATTTCTTCTCTATGCTTGTCACGAGCCGCACCCGATGTAGAGGCACGAGTACAAGACGGCGCCCAACCTATACCTCAGATTCGGCGGTAAAATATTGTCTAGGTCCACTATACTAGTTGATAGTGCATATCATAACCTGTTAAGATATCTCATCTCCAATCGGAGGACAAATATTGATATATTCATACTCAATCACAAGTCTATATGGAAGATAAATGGCACGATAAAGATAATGACATAATGAGAATATCCAGAAATCTAGCATAACATAATACTAGTCCTGAGTCTAAGAGTCACTATCTCAATACAAGTATGAAATTATAAACATGTTAGGAGTCATAAAACTTGAGACAAATCCAGTATAAAACCTAGTCTAACTAAGTCACAACTAAGCCTTCTCAACTGGAGCTAAGCCCTCCTAGATCAGGGTTTCCTGGTCTACACCTACTATATTCTGAAGGCTGTAGTAGGTGGGGCAACCGTCATCTGAATTGTATAAAAAATATATCCAGTCAGGATTGGAGTGAAGTACATCTCTAATAACATTTCTATTAAATGTTAAAAACTATGTAACAATAAATGGAGAGAATATACAAAAATAGAGTAATATGTACATGAACGTAACATATATGGAAATATTATAAATAGACAAGAGAACAGGAAACATCATGTACTATAATCAGGAAATAACTATCTACGTGATGAGTACTAGTTTAAACATGAGATCGGCTTAGAAAGTTGCACATGAATATATGGCCTAGTTAATCATATGTGCGGTGTATGATTAACACTATCAGGAAACAGGACATATACATGAAGGGTATGCTCACATATCTACACTACTACTCCCCACCCCCGACTAGTACAATGGATCCAACCATGGTATGTTAGGACACGAGATTCTCTGGGAAGGTCGCAACCCTCCACAGGAATTACTGTCAAAATATTGAACAAGAACAACACCAGGGCTTGCACAGGGTACCCCAAGACATACAAGGAATAACATCTCATGACGGAATCCAAAAAATATCAATCCTTGTAACAAATGTATCAAAAAATCAAGAATATTTACACTAAATGCAAGAAACATAGAAGATATCATAAACGAAAAATTAACAGTGAATGGACTCGCCTAAGATCAGATGTAAAATGTCCACAATATTCGATACGGTGCCTCAAAGACCTAAATATGGATTATAAATGTTATTTTGTGTTTTAGGATCATAAACATGTTATAATAGTTCAATTCTAGGTCTTCAAGTCACCTCTCGGTCAAACTAGGTCAATAAGGTTAGAGTCCATAAATACCTATATGGTTGATCTAGGGTCAACCAGTTAATACTAGTTAATACTAAGCTACGACTAGGTTTCTTGACCATACTATCAAGTATAACACTTATGTATCATAAATAACCAATTTAAACTTATAACCGCAAATAATTAATAATGCCTTGCCTTAGCCTATTGATATCATGATATCTAATACTAAATACTACTCAAAATACCCCATTAGTAGATCCTATAATCCAATCCTCATTACATCAACTATACTCCCTTATGGTTACAAGCCCCAAACACACTCACAATCCTTACATTAATACACTCCAACACAGCTCACAAAATATCTGATACCTATGTCCACTTGAACTGTGATAGGCACCTCTTTTTACTCCTATCACTAGCTATACTAGGATACTTATTATTACCATGATTTCCCATGTGTGGCAGCACACCACTCAAATCCATGTATCATGTTGATACTAATACACAAACACATAATTACCTTGACACTAACAAAAATCATATATCCGCCCTTAACTAATACTAACTGATATCCTACACTAACTGCTACTTTCCCTCTCACCTTAAATATTACCTGGGTGCACTACTACCTCAAAACATTTGCAACGTCCCATATTTCCCTTGCCTGCCTACTGTTTGGCCAAGGCTTCAAGGGCAGGCCCCTTGCCTAACCTGATGTGCACCCCCATCAATATACTTTCCTTACCACCATGCAGTATGCTACATGTTGTAACCTTCAAGTCATGGGCACACAGGTGCACATGCATCCCTACTACTTGATGTCACTCTTGCTGTTGTAATCACAATATGCATCTACTGTTAAGCTCCCAGAATCCCTCTATCTGCTGTTCTACAACAGTCCCCAATTGCCTGTTAACTAATGCAAACAATTAGTCCCAAGTCCTTGTCAACTGATACAAATAATAGTCCCAACTCCCTATTAATTGATGCAACAATCAGTCCCAACTCCTTGTTAACCGATGCAACAATCAGTCCCAAACTACATTTTAACTGATGCAAATAACAGTCTCAACCAATCTGGACTGACTTGAACCCCCCTTTATCTTAATAGATATGTAACAAACCACCCATGAGTGCACAATAGTGCATACCCAATCTGCTTCTATGTCCTGTACACTGATGTGCTTGGCATAGCACCAAGCTGTTGATGTCCCTTCCTCTTCCTATCTAACCATCTATCGATCAATCCCTCTATCCATCTATCTACCTAACTATCAATCTATCATCTATTACACATGTGCACACACCCAAATATATATATATATATACACACACATACCAAATATACATACACACACATGTAATATATATGTACACATGCCTACATGCATACACACATTTCTATTATTATACATATGCTCAAGTCTAATATCCACACATAAGGCACATACGCTTATGTAAAGGACACACACACACACACACACACACACACACACACACACACACATATATATATATATACACACACACACTCTAGGACACCACACACATGATTAATGAGGGCATACACATGTGTATCCACAAGACAGACACATGTGCACAAATACAAACACTTGGCGTGTAATACCCCCGAATCGTTCTAATCTATGATACAGTTGTGATACGGAAAAGATACCTATACCAGACCATGTCTGAATCCTATCGAACTTCATAAACAAGTCTAAAAATATACCTATAAACATAATTGCTGAAATTCTAAGCTAGGTTCAAGTGTCATATGCAATTGGACATTGCACCACAAGTGTCGGAGACAAAAACCTCTAAATCGACCCTATGTCCTACCATATCATGACACGACCTATATATACGTATCTATTTGTGGACACAAATCTAGATACACACAACGAAATCTATAGTAAATAGATCTAACAACTAATGACAAACACTTGGTACACCATTCTTGGAATTCTCTCCAAAAATGGCATAAAAACCAATATAGCTTTCATATAGAAAGTTATTTGAGTTTCAAAACTCTTCATATGGGTTGTCTGAGTCAATGTGTGAATTCTTAAGGGTTCAATAACACAAATAGAGTCTAAATAGCAAAGAAATAAGGTGTATACCTATTCGGAGATGGATTTCCAATGAAAAGCCAAATGGACACGAACTAGATACGTAGCTCCTAGCAAATAGACTCCTCTTCTTGTTTTCCTAGTCCCTAAACTTCTAGGCTCCTTCTAGTATAGCGAATGAGAGGAATTGATGAGAGAATAAGTGGGATTTGAGAGGGATTGGTGGAGGAATGGTTCAAAATGGAGAAGAATACCAAATTGGGAATGGAGCAATGAAATGAATGAAATGGAACACCCCCCTCTCTTGGCCGGCCATGTAACCTAGGTTAGGGCAAATCCAAAATGTCGAAGTTGCCCTCTAATTGTTGTCATGAGAGCTAATTAATTGTATGGAAATTAGACCAACTTCAGTAAATAGTCTAATCTTTATTCTAATTAATTGGTCATGACTAATTAGTCTAATTGGGCCTAATCAATGAGTTGGTCTATGAGTCATGCCATGTTAATTGTTGGACTCTCGTTAGCATCTAGGCTAACCGCTTCACTAATACAAATCTAACAATTAGGCTAACCACCGTAATAACTAACACAATACTTAAAATTAAATATACAAAATATAATATAATTTTGAAATGACAAATTTACCCCTATTCGAAAAAGTGGTAGTGACAAGTCTATCTCCCTTAAAATAATTTGTCCTCGAAATTAAAAGGCAAAACTATCACAGGAAACACAATCAGAACAAAGAAGATTAATATCTCAAGGCTTGAAAAGATAAGGGTACCGCTCGTGCATGTTGTCCTCCCTCTCCCGAGTAGACTCACCCAGAAAGTGATGCCTCCATGCAACACGAACCAAGGGAATGAATATTGTTGGAGTACCTTCTTCCGACGATCTAAAATCTTAACTGGCCGCTCTGGATAATTGAGAGTCGGGCCCACCTCGATCTCAGAGTGGTCCAAAACGTGACTAGGATCCGCCATGTACCGTCTCAGTTGCGACATGTTGAACATGTTTTGCACTCCCTCTAATGTAAGCAATAAGTCTAGTCGGAATGCCACTATACCGACTCTCTCAAGGATATTGAAAGGTCCGATGAATCGCGGACTAAGCTTCTCACATCCACCAAAGCAAATCTTGTCCCGTGTCAGAGAAATCCGCAACAACACTAGATCGCCAACGTATCACAAAACAAAGCATTAAAACTTAATCTATAATAAACAACCACAATCAGGCACAAACACAAGAAATCTAAACTATACATTAAACTCTAACGATCTCTGGTGGCTATCAGCCATTGCTGCTGTTTGTCATATGCCACCCAAAGTCTATCTCTAATCAGCATGACCTTCTCTATTGCATCTACAGTCATCTTTGGGCCAAGCAAAGCTCTCTCACCAATATAATCCCAAGATAAGGAAGTACGATACCTTCGTCTATATAGAGCCTCAAATGGTGACATCTCTATACTGGTTTGGTAGCTATTGTTGTAAGAAAACTCTATCAGATGGAGATGGTACTCCCAAGATCTTCCAAAATCTAGCGCACAGGTGCGAAGCATATCCTTGAGAGTGAATAGTCCTCTCCGACTGCCCATTTGTCTAAGGATGACATTCAGTACTAAACTTGAGCTGGGTGCCAAGATAGCCTAAATGTGAAGTGAAATGACTATCTCGATCCGAGACTATGCTCACAGGAACCCCGTAAAACATGTCAGACTGCCCCACAAACATCTCAGCCAGCCTCTCCGTAGGCAAACCCACCTTAAAAGAAAAAAAATGGGCCGATTTGGTCAACCTGTCAATGATGACCCAAATTGCATCTTTTCCTCCCGGGGATCGTGGAAGTCTAAACACAAAATCTATGGTAATGGGTTCCCACTTCCACTTTGAAATGGGTAATGGCTGAAGTTGTCCACCTAGTCTCTACCTCTCTACTTTCACCTGCTGGCACACTAAGCATCTGGATACAAACTGTGCTACCTCCCGCTTCAAGCCATACTACCACACATGATCTCTCATATCCCTATATATCTTGTTGGCACCAGCATACATAGAGTACTGAGAGCAATGCACCTCCAGAATTACCTCTTCCATTAACTCTCCACTAGGAACACACAATCTATTACCGTGCCTCAACGACCTGTCCTCGATAATAGAAAAATCAACCAACAATCGTGCCTGTACCTGTTCTCTGATGCTCCTTAGAGAGACATCATCAAACTGTACTGACTTGATCTTATCCATCATCTCTGAGTGAATCTGTAAACCCTACATCTAAATCTAAATCCTAGGAGCTATCACCTTAATGCCCAAGCAATGCAAATTTGCTAATAGGTGACGGTTCAACGTTAAATACATAGCTACCAGATACCTGCTCAAAATATCAGCAAATATATTGGCCATCCCTGGGTAATACTGAAGAAGATATCAAAATCCTTCATCAGCTCTAACCACCGCATCTTTCTCATATTCAGCTCTTTCTGGGTAAAAACATACTTCAAGCTCTTGTGATCTGTATAAATCTCCACGTGCTCTCCGTACAAAGAGTATTTTTATAGCTTCAGAGAAAAGATGAACACTGCCAGCTCTAAATCATGAGTCGGGTAGTTCTGCCCATGAGGACGTAATTGCCTGGATGCATAGGCAATCACCTTTCTATGCTGTTGAAGCACACAACTCATACCATTTCCCAAAACATCACTATAGATAGTGAATCCACCTGATATTGATAGCAATGTCAAGATAGGAGTCGATGTTAAACCTCTTCTTCACCTCCTCGAAGGTAACCTGGCACTCCTTAGACCACATAAACTCTACGTCCTTCCTAGTGAGTCGGGTCATCAGCTCAGCAATCCTGGAAAAGTCTTGAACAAACTTACGATAATAGCCTGCCAGACCTAAGGAACTCCAAATCTCTACAACTGAGCTCGAGGTAGTCCAAGACTCTACTACTGCGATCTTGTTCAGATCAACTAAGATCTCAGCACCAGACACGACATGTCCCAGAAACTCTACTCTATCTAGAAAGTAAACGTACTTTGATAACTTCCCATACAATTGCTCCTTTCTGAGAGTCTCTAGTATAATCCTCATATGCTCCTCGTGCTCCTCTGGCGTCTTCGAATAGATGAGAATATCATCAATAAACACCACCATGTACTTATTAAGGTATTGGTGGAATACCTTATTTATCAAGTACATAAACACTGTCGGGTCAACCCAAACGACATGACGGTGAACTCATGCTGGCCATAACGAGTCCGAAAAGAAGTCTTTAGAATAACTTCCTTCTTCACCTTCAATTGGGGATACCCCGACCTCAAGTCTATCTTCGAAACTACCTTTGCGCCACTCAACTGATCAAATAAGTCATCAATCCTCTGTATCGGGTACTTGTTCTTGATAGTAAGGTTGTTCAAAGCCCTGTAATCAATGCACATGCACACCGATCCATCCTTCTTCGATACAAATAGTATCGAAGCACCCCAAGGCGAAGAACTGCACCGGGTAAACCCCTTATCCTGCAACTCATCCACCTGCTCCTTTAGCTTTGCTAACTCACTGTTATTCACCCTATAGACATGCTGCAAAATAGGTTCTGCACCCGACACCAAGTCCATAGAGAACTCAACATCCCTGTCAGGCAGCAATCCTGTCAACTCATTTGAAAATATCTCCATAAACTCTAGAATCAAAGGATGAGATAACATCTCTGCAGATAGCACTGTTGACCCATTGGTTAATGATCCCACCTGATTTGATAATCAACGTCAACTTTGGTCGATACACAAAATATACAAACTGCTACAGGTTTGTAAGTTTCAAAGAAGAAGAACGCCTACTGTATTTATATCCTACAACTTCAATGTTTAGACATCGCATCATCATCAAGAACAATATCACACTGGAATCAAGATAAAGATTTTTACATTTTCTTCTATATTTTTGAAATTTATCGAGTCTAGGAAATATGTTGTAAGATTGATCAGAACTGACACTGGCTTAGGTTTTTCATCAGTCCACATATCCAAATGAGCCTACCTATCTAATCCCAAAAGTCCACAATTCCAAAAAGCCTAAAAACCTATGCAAATTGGCCCATTCATATTATTCTGACCCTGACAGAACTCTGACCAAGTTTGGTCTAGGTAATTCAAATTTTTGTTCCACCATCTACATATAATGTTCATTTTTGAGATTCATGTATCCGAACTCTGCCTAAACTCTGCCCGAGTTCGGTCAGCAAAAATACTATAAATAGAGAAGGATTTTCACCATTTTAAATTACTCATCAACTCATTCATTCTCTCTTCTCTACCTCTTTAAGTGTTTTCAAAGATCTAAAGCTTTCAAATCAAACATATACCACTCTTAGCCAAAGTCAGTACAATTTTGTTCAATCTAGAGTTTTGGTACTGAAGAGTTGTATTAGAGGCGTCTTCCAAAAAATGTTCTCATTTCGAAATTACTTTGTGGAGTCAGTCGTGCGCTCGTCACCAAGCACAATTTGTAAGAGACTACAGCTCTCATTTAGCTTGCGAATAACAGATTAAAATCGAGCAAGAGTACTCGAGACTGGAGTAGTCCTCTCATAGGGAGACCGGTACACATCGATGTGTCACTGAGTTTGATTATCTGATCTTTTAATTTACTGTATTTTATTTATTGTCTCTTATCTACCATAGTTTATAATTGCTATTTTAAGTGGTGATTATTTTTGCTGCATACGTACATATTCTATTCACCCTCCTCTAGAGGTTCTCAACGATCCTACAATTGGTATCAGAGCAGGTTATACATTACGTAACCATCTAGAGTATATATGGCAACCGTTAAATCTATATTCAAAGGTGAAGGATAATCCACAAATAGACACCTACTATTTGATGGAACGAACTACACATACTGGAAAACACGAATTAGTTTCTTGCTTAAGTCACTTGATTTCGATCTTTGGTCAATAGTAGTAGACGGTTATAAGAAAACGCCTAGAACAATAATTGATGATGAAGTTGTAGACAAGCCCCAAGACAAACATACAGAGCATAAAAAGATACAGGCTAGTCTAGATGCACGAGCCATCAATGTACTATTCTGTGCAATTGATAAAACCAAGTTCAATCGTGTATCTACCTGTACGACATCTAATAAAATTTGAAGACTTCTTGAGGTAACTCATGAAGGAACTTTCCAAGTGAAGGAATCTAAAATCAGTAGACTAACACAGGAGTATGAGTCTTTCTAATGAAACCTGATGAGTCAATAACATAGATGTTTACTCGTTTCCTCAATATTACTAATCCTTTATAGTCTTTTGGTAAGGATTACAACAATCACGAGAAGATAAGAAAGGTTCTGCAGGCTATAATTAAGAATTAGAACCCGAAGGCCACTAGATTCATAGAAGAAAACAACCTCACCACGATGACTTTGGAGGCATTGATGGGCAATCTCATGACCCATGAGCTGGACTTATAAGAGTTTGAGTAAGCAACTCCTAAAAAAATTTGTTGCCTTCAAACCACAAGCCCGAAGAGTCTCATGCAATGACTCTGACGAAGAATCATCGAGGGTGATGAACATGACCTACTAGTCAAAAAATTTAGAAAATTCTTGAAGTTTGAGAGATCAAACTGAAAGAAGAAGGAGTCCACAAAAGCAACAAAAAAGAAATAATCTCTTAGGATGTAAGAAATCAGGGCACATATAAGGACTATTCACTATCAAAGAAGAGAAGTTTGTACGACCGATCAAGATCGAGTAGAAAAGCTACAACCAGCCAAAAGTACGCTAATACAAGCATTTGGCCCAAAAGTGAGGCCACTGAGTTAGAGGAGGAGGACAGACCCGAAAACACTGTAAATGTCTGTATGATGGCTTTTTATAAGGTATCTTTAAATCCTCTGTGCGATGACTTTAGTTTTGATGAACTGGAAAATGCCTTTAGCGAACTAGTTGATGAACAATGAAATGTGTTAGACAAGTACAAAAAATCTCGCAAGGAAGTAGACTATCATGAGGCTATCCTCACCATTGAAAAGAAAGAAAGCGACTATGTTAAAGTGTAAGAACTTTATGACATAGAGAAGGGAAGACACTTATTTACTGAGCAACGACTCATAGAAATGACTGCCAAATATGAGGAATCTTGTGCGCTCTCTAAGAAGTTAGAGATCAAGTTAGGCAAATAGGGTATCCCTGTTACACGGTCTAAGGTTAGTCATAATATAAAGAATACATCACAAAGGACTAAACCAAAGAAAGTATGTAAGCAACACGTTTCTCACAATCATGCTTTCACTTATAGGTTTCCAAGAAAGACACATAAGAATGTCAACATAAAAATAAAGAGCACATTTTTAAAACTCATATGCACATATTGTGCTACACACGAGCACATATCACAAGATTATAGAGCTAGAAAGCTTGTTAATAGTAACTTACTTGGATTCCTAAGACTAGTCAAAATGGACCCTTGAAGAAATGGGTACCAAAGGATTCATCGACTCGTTTTGTAGGTGGACCCTCAAATCTCTCATGCTAGAAGCAAGTGGATACACGATAGCGGATGTTGACAGCACGTGACTTGTGATGCATCTTTATTTGCTACGCTATCGATAAAGAGAGAATAATACATCTCCTTCGATAATAATCTGAAAGGTGATATTATTGGTAATGATACTGTTTTATGTCTCATTACCTAAAAAAAGATGTATGCCTATTCACGGATTTGAAACATAACCTATTGAGCATAAGTTACTTGGCAGATAAGGGTTATGGCATCAACTTTGTAAAAGATAAATGTTCTATCTATGAAATATCTACTCGAAATCCTATATATGAAGGGATCAGGGAAGACAATATTTATGTTTTTTTTCTAGAAAGTACTAACAATGCTGGAAAGTGCCTAGTAGCCAACCAAGATGAAAGTTGGCTATGACATATGAGGCTAGGACATACAAATATGGACACTATCTCACGGCTATGGCATAGAGCCGCTAGTATTGGCGGTAAACTCTACGCTTTTGTAATAGTCGATAATTTCTCTCCCTATACTTGGGTTTTTTTATCAAACAAAAGTGATGCCATTTTTAAATTTTAAATATTTTGTAAAAAGGTACAAAACAAAAAAGGCTCCATGATTACTCGAATCCGAAGTGATCATGGTGGTGAATTCATAAATGCCGATTTCAAAAAGTTTTGTGATGATAATGGATACTACCACGAGTTTTTTTTTGCCCTAGAACTCCTCAACAGAATAGTATTGTGTAGCAGAAGAATCGTACCCTAAGCAAAATAGCTAGAGTCATGCTGAATCAGCATAATCTTCCTGAATATGTTTGGGTAGAAGTTGTTAGTACAACATATAATGTTTTATATTGGGTGTTAGTTCGACCTATGTCGAAGAAAACCCCTGAAGAAAACCCCTTATGAATTATGGTTTGGAAGGATTCCAAACATTTCTTATTTTAAGATTTTTGGTTGTCGTTGTTTTATCCTGAACACCAAGGACAACTTGGGTAAGTTTGACTCTAAGGCAGACGAAGAGATATTTTTTGGGTTTGCTGCCAAGAGTAAAGGATATAGGATTTTTAATAAAAGGTCTACGATTGTTGAAGAATCGATTAATTTTACTTTTGATGAGCTCAATAATCAAAGATCTAGCGACAGTAACGATGAGGATGTGCAAAACAAAACCAAGGCACCAGAAGATTCTTCTACCAACGAGAGCTACCTGGAAAGTCTACCAAAATGGATGAAGTTAATGCCAGAACATCCATAGACATTCGTAATAGGTGATGTATCCAAAGGCATTGGTACGCGTTCTTCTACTAGAGATATAGCAGTAAATGTAGCATTTATTTCTCGAATAGAACCTAAGACAGATGCAGATGCTTTTAATGATAAATTTAGGATTGATGCCATACAAGAGGAACTTAATCAATTTGAGAGAAATCAAGTTTGGGAACTTATTCCTAAACCTATTGGTCAATCGATAATTGGTACCAAACGGGTATGTTGAAATAAACTAAGTGAGGATGGACAATTTCTATGAAACAAAGCACGTCTAGTGTCACAAGGTTATAATCAAGAAGAAGGAATTGATTATGATGAGACATATGCTCTTGTTGCTAGACTAGAAGCCATTCACATGTTTTATGCATTTGTATATTTTCATGATTTCAAACTTTTTTAAATGGACGTAAAAAATGCATTTTTGAATGAATTGTTGGCCCATTCCATGGTCACACCCAATTTTAATAATCGATATAAACTTAAGTTAATACACAAAATATACGAACTGTTGCTAATCATTTCAGGACATGTGAAATCAATATCAACGAGCGTAGTACTGCATCATCAAGCATATAAATCATCAATCTGAAGATTACTTTCAATAGGATCCAGTCCGAGTCATTTTACAATTTATTATGTATTTTATCTTTATTGAGTCTAGGATTTAAATTGTAACATCGACTAGGTAATACTGGCTTAGGTTAATCTCAGTCCATATTTTTAAAAAGCCTACCTATTCTTATTTCATCTTTACCAAAAGTTTAAAATTATTTTTGCAACAGAATTTGACAAATATTTCAAAATTCTCCTAGACAAAACTCAAAACCAAGTTCGGCCCGAGTTCGGTCCAAACTCTGCCCGAGTTCGGTCAGTTTGAATTCAAATGTCCGTTGCCTCCAAATCTGTATGCAACATACATATGCAAAATATTTGCATCAGAACTCTGCCAGAGTTCGGTCCCAGAAAATACCTATAAATAGGAGAGAGTTTTTTTATTTCAAATCACTCATTCATTCTTCATTTTCTCTTCTCTATTCGATAAGTGTTTTTACCTGATCAAAAACTTTCAAATCACACCTATACTCCTCTTAGCCAAAAGCCAGTAATATCTAATTCGATCTAGAGTCTTTTGGTGTTTAAGAGTTGTAAAGAGGTTGTTCCAAGTACAGCAATTATCTTTGTTGTGGAGCCGGTCGTGCGCTCGTCACCAAGCACGATGTTGTGAAGTTGGTCGTGCACTTTTCACCAAGCACGGTGTTGTAAAAGACAGTAAGCTCTCAATTAGCTTGTGCCTTAGTAGATTAACATCGAACAAGAGTACTCGAGACTGGATTAGTCCTCTCAGAGGGATACCAGTAAACATCGATGTGTCACTGAGTTTGATCTCTCTATCTTTTGCTTTATATTTACTGTCTCTTATTTACTGCCATAGTTTAAAATTTAAATTGGTGATCATTTTCCGCTGCACACGTACACACTCTATTCTCCCCCTCTAGAGGTGCTCAACGGTCCTACAATTGGTATTAGAGCAGGTTATATCCTAATATAACAAACCTCAGAGAGTATATATGGCAGCCGTGAAATCTATATTCAACGGTAAAGGGCAATCTACAAATAGACCCCTACTATTTGATGGTACAAACTATACCTACTGGAAAACATGGATGACTTTCTTCTTAAAGTCTTTTGACTTTGATCTTTGGTCTATAGTGATTGACGGTTATAAGAAATCGGCACCTACAGTGGTTGACGGCCAGCTTGTAGACAAGCCTCATGATAAATATACAGAAGCTGAAAAAGATAAGGCTAGTCTAGATGCTTGTGCCATCAATGCACTGTTTTGTGCAATTGATAAAACGGAGTACAACAGAGTTTCAACCTGTAAAACGTCTCACAAGATTTGGAAACTTCTTGAGGTAACTCATGAAGGTACTTTCCAAGTGAAGGAATCCAAATCAGTAGACTAACACAGGAATATGAATCTTTTAAGATGAAACCCGGTGAGTCAATTATACAGATGTTCACTCGTTTCCTTGATATTACAAATCCTTTGCAATCTCTTGGTAAGGATTACAACAATCAAGAAAAGATCAGAAAAGTGCTACGGGCTCTAACCAAGAACTAGAACCCGAAGGCAACAGCAATCATTGAAGAAAACGATCTCACCACCATGTCTCTGGAAACACTGATGGGCAAGCTCATGACCCATGAACTTGTTCTGCAAGAGTTTGAAGAAGCAACTCCAAAAGAAAAATCTATTTCCTTCAAAGCTCAAGCCAGAAAATCAACATGCAATGATTCTGATGAAGAATCATCAAGTGGTGATGAACAAGCCTTACTAGTGAAGAACTTCAGGAAATTACTAAAGTTTGAGAAATCAAACAGAAGGAATAGAGATATCCAATAAAGCAATAAAGATGAAACCATATGCTTTGGATGCAAGAAGTCAGGGCACATGAAGAAGGACTGCCCAACTTCAAAGAAAAGCAGTCCATATGACAGATCAAGATCAAGTAGAAAAAGCAACAACCATTTGAAAATATGCTAACACAAGCATCTGGCATGAAAGTGATGCCAATAATATAGAGGAAAAAGATAGACCCTGCGAAAATGCCAATGTCTATCTTATGGCATTTGATAAGGTATCCCCAAACCCTCTATATGATGATTTTACTGTCGATGAATTAGAAAATGCCTTTAGCAAATTTCTTGACAAGTATAAGCAATCTCGAAAAGAGATTAAGGCATACACAACCGAGATAGCTAGACTGTCCAGTCTTATTGAAGATATTAAAGAGACGTCTACTACCGGTAACACGGAAGAGATAGCCAAACTCAAAGTAGACTATCATGAGGCTATCCTCAAGGTTGACAAGAAAGAAAGAGACTATGTTAAAATACAAGAGTTATATGACATAGAGAAGAAGAAGAAGAAGCACTTAGTCACAGAACAAAGACTCTCAGATATGACTGCTAGATATGAAGAGTCTGTTGCGATTTCTAAAAAGTTAGAAATCAAGTTAGGAAAATAGGCAATACCTGTGACACAGCCTAAATTTAGTCCTAATGCTAAGCATACACCTAAGAGGACTAAAAATCAGAAAGCACGGAAGAAACATAACTATCATCATGCTTTCACTTATTGGTTTTCCAAGAAACCAAACAAGCATGTCAACACAGTTTCAACCACTACTGGTTCTAAACTAACTTGCACTTATTGTGGTACACACGGACACATATCACAGTATTGCTTGGCAAGGAAACTTGTTGACAATCACACTTTATTCTGGAGACCTAAAACTAATCAATATGGACCCTTCAGTAAATGGGTACCAAAGGATTCATCTACTTGTTTTGTATGTGGACCCTCAACCCTCTCATGCTAAAAGCAAGTGGATCCTCGATAGCGGATGTTCACGGCACATGACTGGTGATGCATCTTTGTTCGCCACGCTATCGATGAAAAAAAAAGGATACGTCTCCTTCGGAAATAATTTGAGAGATGATATTATTGGTAATGGCATTGTCGGTATTTATCCTTATCCAGTAATAAAGGATGTTTGTCTAGTCACAGAATTGAAACATAACCTACTAAGCATAAGTCATTTGGCTGATAATGGTTATGGTATCAATTTTGTAAAAGACAAATGTACCATATATGATATGTTATCTGGTGATCCCGTATATAAAGGGATTAGAGAAGACAACATTTTAATTTTCTTTTTGGAGGGTACTAATAATGCAGGAAGATGCCTAGTAGCTAATCTAGATGAAAGCTAGCTATGGCACATAAGACTAGGGCATGCAAATATGGACACTATCTCACGACTAAGCACTAAGAAGTTGGTAAAAAGACTCCCCGAGATTCCATTCAAGAGAGATATGGTATGTGCTGACTGTGAAAAGAACAAAGCACATAGGTCTACATTTAAATCCATCAACGCTGTAAGTACTTCAAGACCTTCGCAGTTGATTCATATGGATTTATTTGGTCCTAGTAGAGTTGCTAGTCTTGGCGGTAAGCTCTACGCTTTTGTTATTGTTGATGATTTCTCTCGCTTTACTTGGGTTTATTTTTTATCAAACAAAAGCGATGCTATTTTTGAATTTCAGATATTTTGCAAAAAGGTACAAAATAAAAAAGGCTTCATGATTACTCGTATCCGAAGTGATTATGGTGGTGAATTCGTAAATTCTGATTTCAAAAAGTTTTGTGATGATAATGGGTATTACCACGAATTTTCTTGCCCTAGAACTCTCCAACAAAATGGTGTTATGGAGCGGAAGAACCGTACTCTAAGCGAAATGGCTAGAATCATGCTGAATCAACATAATCTTCCTAAGTATTTTTGGGCAGAAGCTATTAGCACAGCCTGTCATGTTTTAAATAGGGTGTTAATTCGACCTATCTTGAAGAAAACACCATAGAAACTTTGGTTTGGAAGGATTCCAATCATTCTTACTTTAAAGTTTTTGGATGTCGCTGTTTTATCCTGAACACCAAGGATAACTTGGAAAAGGTTGACTATAAAGCAGATAAAGGAATATTTCACGGATATGCTGCTAAGAGTAAAGGATATAGAATTTTAAAAAAAAATCTATAATTGTTGAAGAATCAATTAACGTTACTTTTGATGAGCTCAATAGTCACAGATCTAGTGACAGTGATAATGATAATGTACAAGCAAAAACTGAGAAAACTCCTGTGGAAGATCTGACTCAAAAATTAGATTCATTAAAGTTCATACCAGATCATCCAGAGACACTCATCATAGGTGATGTATTAAAAGGTGTAAGTACACGCTCCTCTCTTAGGGATTCTGAAATAGCAACAAATGTAGCTTTTATTTCTCAAATAGAACCTAAGAATATAGATGATGCTTTTTCTGATGAGTTTTGGATTGATTCCATACAAGAGGACGTAAATCAATTTGAGAGAAACCAAGTTTGGGAACTCGTTCCTAAACCTATTGGTCAATCGATAGTTGGTACCAAATGGGTGTTCCGAAATAAACTTAGTAAAGATGGACAAGTTCTACACAACAAAGCACGTCTAGTGGCACAAGGTTATAATCAAGAAGAAGATATTGATTATGATGAGACATATGCTCCTGTTGCTAGACTAGAAGCCATCCGCATGTTTTGTGCATTTGTATATTTTAATAATTTTAAATTATTTCAAATGGACGTGAAAAGTGTATTTTGAACGAATTTTTAAAAAAAAGTTTTTGTGAAACAACCACCTGGTTTAGAAGATTTTTAAAAATCTGATCACGTCTTCAAGCTTAAGAAAGCACTCTATAGACTCAAACAGGCACCTCGTGCTTGGTATGAACGCCTAAGTGCCTTCTTACTTGATAATGATTTTTCGAAAGAAAGAGTTGATACAACCTTGTTTATCAAATCTTTAAATGATGACATTCTTCTTGTGCAAATATATGTAGATGACATTATATTCGGTTCTACTAATAAAAAAACTCTGTCAAGATTTTGCTAAGTGTATGCAGAGTAAATTTGAGATGAGTATGACGGAAGAGCTAAACTTCTTCCTAGGACTTCAGATCAAACAACACTCAAAGGGAACATTCATCAACCAAGCCAAGTATACGAAGGACATACTGAAAAAATACGACTTCGATAATGTAAAGCCAATCGGAACTCCAATGGCTACATCCACAAAGCTTAATTCTGATGAAAGTGGCAAACCTGTCGACCAGCGTAAGTATCAAGGTATAATTGGTAGCTTATTATATTTAACTGCTAGTCGCCCTGATATTATGTTCAGTGTTTGTATTTGTGTACGATACCAGACAAATCCTAAGGAATCACACCTAAGTGCCGTTAAGCGTATCTTTCGATACCTTAATGGAACTTCTACAGTCGGCTTGTGGTATCCTAAAACCAAATCCTTTGACCTGATATGTTACTCGGATGCAGATTTTGCAGGATGCAAAGTAGACCGTAAAAGTACCAGTGGTACGTGTCATTTTCTAGGAAAGGCCTTAGTCTCTTGGTTTAATAAGAAGCAAAATTTTGTAGCATTGTCAACTACTGAGGTTGAGTATATCGCCACAGGACGTTGTTGTGTTCAAATTTTATGGATGAAGCAAACCTTAGAAGACTACAATCTGCACTACACTAAGATTCCTATTTATTGTGATAACACTAGTACCATTAATCTGACTAAAAACCCTGTTTGTCACTCACGCACAAAACACATTGAGGTACGTCATCACTTTTTACGTGATCATCAACAACACGGGGATATCTTCTTAGAGTTCATTGACACAGATCATCAACTAGCAGACATTTTCACAAAACCACTGGCAGAAGACCGTTTTAACATAATGAGACGAGAGCTCGGTATACTTGAATTTTCAGATTCATAGTGTAGTATGGTAATTAAATTTAATTTTATGACCCGAAACTTTGTAATTTATTTAACAAAAATTATTTTTTGGTACAAGCCTACAAAGGGTCTGTCTGTAGCGAAGCGGTATTTAAGAGTTTCCGGGTGAACCTCCGTTAGCTGGGATAGTACTGTAGAAGCATGGAAAATATCAGAACGATGATCTATGCAGCTCAGAATAGGAGAACCCCATGCGGCTCATACAGGAGCAGTCCCATGCGGTTCAGAGAGACTCTTAGTCTCATGCGGCTCGGACAGGAGAGTCCATGCGGCTTGCATAGGGACAGTCTTGCGGTTCAAAGAGTTCCCCAGCCGCATGTGGTTCAAAAGTACATGCGGCTCACGGAGATATGCGGCTCAATGCCACATATACCCACGAAGACCCCTTCACACAGCTGGCCATCGAACAGTCTGCCTATTTAATGCTCTGTCATGATTTGACAGCTGACGGCTCTGACATAAAGTATCATAATTGCCCGGCCATAATGACAGACTCTTGGGAAATAGGAGAAAATCTCTGACGCAATTCGAGATTGACACGTGGCTACTCCCATGCGGCTCCAGTGAAGAACAGCTTCATGCGGCTGGCAAGGATCATCTTCCTGCGGCTCACCAAAAAGCCATCCCATGCGGCTCGCAGTTACTACCCTTATACGGTTCACCAAGGAACCATCTCATGCGGCTCACAAATACGATACCTATGCGGTTCGCCGAGACGCTGTCTCATGCGGTTCATGGATGTCATACGGCTTTGGCAGAGTCCATCATCAAGACACGTGACAGAGATTCAATGACAGCTGGCAGCAAAGATGATTATGAGATGCAAAGATTTACCAGATCCCAATGACCATATCCTCATAATTAATGGGATCAGGTCATATCATTCATAATCAAACCAATGGGACACGTGGTGGGAGATCCAAGCTACACAATCAATCATGAAGATTTAAAGCAATCAGCATTAATTATTCAAAAGATTTAGTGCTACCCCCATTTATGGCCCAGATCCTTCACGCCTAAAACGAATGGTCTAGATTGATTAAGCATCAGGCCGCCGCCACTTTGAGAATGGGTAATCATCCAAACCCTAATGATGCCCCCCACTATTATAAATAGCAGGGTGACATTCCCTTGCAATGGAGATGCATACACAGAGAGCTTTCTCCCTAATAATCAGAGAAAAAATACACAGAAAGAGAGAGAGAAGCCAGAAGAGCAACACGAGGAGAGCAAGAAGAGCATTTCTTCGTCAACGCCAACCATCTTCTCACAGGAGCCAAGGCTGCATACCGATCGTCCAAGGAGTAAGGCAGGGCTGCCGTCGCCTTCCCGAGCCTCTATCGTCACCCCCCAGAATCTAAAATAAACAATTGTACTTAGACTGCTGTACCTAGGTTTTCGTCCCTAGGCTTTCTTTGTACAAGCGAGTTTGTAACGTGAAGTAAAAGTCCGGTCCTCCGATAATTGTTCTGTTCTTTTATATTTCAAGGTAAACACGATGTCGACTCTGCTGGTGACAAACTTCTCCACGGCTGAGGAGTTGGTGACGCTGTCGGATGCAGCCAAACTTGGCTCCACGCAACAAAAGATGGTCGTCCGCTTCGACCAACAGGCGTTTGAAGAGATGCTCTCCGAAGGAAGCGCTGGCCCGATCCAGAAGCGCACCCGTACGACAAAGGCTCGTAGAGAGTGGAGGCCAAAATCATTTGCTCCTCCCCAAGCCCCCGACGGGATACCCTCTGTTGCTCAAGACGGCGAGAAGGACTCTTCTGCGACCCCACTTCAGACCGTAGACAACTCTGCTGTCCCCAAGTCCGGCAGAAGAAAACACTATGATGCTGGACTTGCAGGGGCAAAGAGGAACTCTACGCGAACCGAGCCGCATAGGGGTGCTAGCCGTATGGAAAAAGCTCATGCGGCCACATCCGCTAGCCGCATGAAGAAAAATCATGCGGTCACATCTGTCAGCCGCATGGCTTATGCGGCTACAGTCGCCAATCACATGGATGAAACACATACGGCCTTGGGAGTCAATCGCTTATAGAAAACCCATACGGCCACAATTGCCATCCGCATACGGCCATCCTGCACGGTCATAACTCCTAGCCGCTCTAAAATAACTCATCCAACAGCAGAAGATAACCGCATGCAGACAGCCTGTACGGTACCCAACTCTAGCCGCATAGCGTCCGTTCCACGCTTCTCTCGATCAGTCTTCGACCGTCTCTCATACGGTCCTGAGCCGGATGGTTCTCTGGATGATAAGCCAGACTCTGTGGCATTCAACTTGGACTCCTCCTATTACGCACCCGCAAGTGCTAAAAGAAGGAAGTCTAGGGCAGCACGGGCTCATCAGGCCCAGTCAGCTGTCCTAACCTCTGACTATCGGGGCATCCGTTGACTATCACACGGGCCTCGGATGGGAAGTTGTATACAACCGCTCGAGTCCAGCCCCCGGCGGCAAACGGACAGAGTGGTTCTTCTGACTTGCAGGAGGCGATCCTCCACAAATGTAAGGAAAGAGGAGGAGTGTCGGCATACAAAGGGTCCTCGCTTGGACATCGCTGCACCCAAATCATCGTCAACTGCTGTTGCAACAACGTAGCAATGACGGAAGATCGGCCATCCGTCTTCCAAAGACTACAGCATCCGAGCTCAGAAGATGAGGCACCTCCGGTAGTCTCCTGCAATTCCGCTTAGAAGGTCCCCGCCGAAAGGAGGAGGAAAAAGATAAGCATCTCCAATCCCAAGATATCAACCACTACAGCTAAGAAACTGTCGTCTAAACGGTTGTCTTCCATCGGAGTATTCCAACACACCCGTTCAAAAACAAAATCTACTGCAGTGGGAAATTCATCATCCACATCGTTGGGGGTTGGGGGTAGCACTTCTCCGAACATCCGCAACAATCCAATGTTTTAAGAAGCCGAGCCCGGGGAAGCGATTCTCCCATCAGGTACGACAAGCACCGATGTCCCCGAGGACACCCGTGACTCTCAAGACGAAGTAAACTCTGAAGCTGGGGATACCGTTCCCTCTGAGTCCGAGCCCGAAGAAAACATTCCTACCTATCCCGATGACTTTGCGGTGCATGGGTACGACTCGGAGGGCACGTCCTCCACCGTTCCTTCCATCACACCTCATGTAAGGACAATTTTCATGACGGACAACAACCAAGGTGGTTCCAATGATCGCCAGCGCATCGACAATCTCGAAGCCATATTACTTACTTTGGTCAAGTCTGTAGACGAGATTAAAGCGGCCCTGCCAACTCTACATGGAGGAACGCCTGGTCAAACAAGCACGGGCCCTGCGGTCAATGTGGATTCGAACTCAGCGACACCAAACCCGGGCAATAATCCGTCCGAAGTAACAGCCCCTACCGCTACAGACGAGACCCGAGAAGTAAGGAGAGAGGTCCAGGAGCTCCGAGCCATGTTCCATGCCCGAGAAAATGCTCAAGACCTCAGGATACGGCAACCATACCCTGCTGAATGGAGGGATGTTCCATTTCCGCCAAAATATAAGCCGTTCAATATCAACCCATATGATGGCAAGACCTCAGCAAGTCGGTACATCACTTACTTCGAGGTCACCACCGACCATCTGCCCCATGATGATGCTATCCTTATACGGTTATTCATTGGGGCATTGGAAGGAGTCGCCTTTGACTGGTATCGCAATCTGCCAGACAACTGCATCCACTCCTTCGTCGGCTTCAAGCGCCTGTTCTTGTAGAGGTTCTACGAAGTAGGGCAGGACGTCACCATGTCCACCCTCATGAACGTCGTCCAAGGGGAGAAGGAATTAACAAGGAACTACATTGAACGGTTCTGCCAAACCGCCATGAAGCTGCCCTCCGGAAATCCAGATTCTTCTTTGATTGAGATCTGCCAAAAGAGACTGCTTCCGACAATCAGCCTCTGGATGGGCGAAAGTCAATTCAAAGATTGGAAGGCCTTCATTATCAGCGCCACAAGCGCCGAAGAATTACTGAAGAAGGCTCGCCAACTGGGATTGCACATCTCGAAAGGAGAAAGCAAGGGCAAGCGTCCCAACTACGATAACGGGGGTAACCCCTCCAACAATCGGGACAGCAAGGGGAAGCAGGCTATGGTGGCCGATACAACACAAAAACCTGAGCCGAAGCCCGCAGACAAACAATGGCCATAAATCGATTACTCCTTCGAAGACGGCCACGTCAAGCCTATCTTGGATATGCTCATACAAGGAGATAGAATTCAGCTTCCTCCACCAAGACGGGAGCCTCGGCCGGCTGATCTGGAGAACCCAAAGTTCTGCCATTACCACCGTTATGTACACCATGCTACACACGACTGTTACCAACTAAAACGGTACATCCAAAGCCTCATCGATTCGAACGCTCTGGCCATCGACTTCGAAAAGGTAACCGTAGTAGCCAATATGGTGTCCGTACAATTTGGCAGCTTCCCTTCGACAGAGACTCAAGACGGGGTAATCCCCGTCCCTCTGGCGACAATGGAGATTACCAATCTTCCACCTCCTCGGGAACAGGCTGCTGGACTAGTACCTCTCACCACCTCACGAGGAGAGGTCATGTGGGTCCATCCAGACTTGGTATCAGAAGTAACTCGGCCGACACCATCTTCCACCAACAGAAAGAAGAGTAGAAAAATTAGGACCTGCCACACAATCTCAGCAGACAACGAGGAAGCTACAGCCATCATCACACGGTCCGGAGCGCAATCCCAACCTGTGGTTGACAATCCAGCCAAAAATCATCAACCCACTACAACTGATGCTCCGGGACCGGCTCAGCCTTCGACGACCGACAAGCCTAGGCCGAAGGAGACTCGCTTCGACAAATCTCTCCAAAAAGGCGGAGCCCAAGGACTAGAGAGGCCCTACAACTTTGACATCTTAGCACAATTGGCTAACACACCGGCCAAATTGTCACTGTACGAACTCCTAAGGCTCTCCAAGGACGTTCGTATTGCATTGAGCGAAGCACTCCAAAATGTCGATGCCTATCTGGCTCAATCCAACCTCATCGAGGAGGACTCACCCGTGGATCTCCAAGACAGTGCCTGTACGGGAGCAATGCCCAATATCGTCTTCACTCCGCAGGACATGCTCATCAAAACCAACCTACATGATCACCCGCTATACTACACGGGATACATCGGCGACGTGAAGGTGGATCGGATGCACATGGATCCTGGCTCTTCCATAAGCATCATTCCGAAGGGCTTGCTATATCATCTCCGCATCCCAATGCATCGCCTGACGCCCACAAATACCGCCATCAGCAGTTTCAATTCGGGCATGAGCTACTCTATTGGGAAGATTCGTCTGAAGTGTCAAATTGGCGACCTCCAATCCGAAGTCACCTGCTACGTCATAGATGCAGACACTTCTTACAACATCCTCTTGGGGCGTCCATGGATTCACGATTATATGATCGTGCCTTCCACGCTAGACCAGTGCTTCAAATATGTCGATAAACACGGCTTCGTGAAGACAGAATTTGCTGATATCGATCCCTTCAAAGGGGTCGAATCCTACTACTCAGACTCCTGCCTATACGAAAAGTCGAAGAGGCACCTTGATGAAGGAGACGCACAAACTCATACCGAGACAGCCACGGGATCAGAAGGACCCCTGACGATCCACCTCCAAGCTCGCAAACCGGGCAAGTCTGCACCCCTTACCGCCACTCTGCGGAAGGATGCAATCAGCCTCTCAGCGCAGGAGGAACAAATGATAATCCGGCTGCCAAGGTCCGGCCAAGTGCTGAGACCCACAACGGAGCCACTGACAATCAGGCTACCAAGAGTCAGCCAACCACAAGCAGGGAAGCTCAACCCCTCGGACAGGCCCATGACGATACGCCTTCCCAGGAAGGGTCGTCACCCCGATGCAAGGTCTGACACTTCTAGCGAACCAGCCACTCCTCGTCCCACATCAAATGCCAAATTGGGGGTCGCTAGTCTGCCAACAACTCCACGCTCTGCTCCATCAACTGAACCACTGACAATCAAGCTTCCCCGGTCATCCTCTCAGTCTTCGTTCACACAGGGGGTAGCCGAAGAGGAACCGGAGCTAGCCAAGTATGTGGCTGCCCACACTGTTGTCCCCTCCGCTGATGATGTAATTCCCCTAGAAAAGATACCTTACTTCATCAATAAAGGGTTATCTTTGAACTACACCGAGCTCAATAAGCTATGTACAATGTATGCTATGAAATACGGTATAGGCGCTCACCTATACACACAGGTGACAAATGTGTACACCGCGATCCAGCTTACTCCAGTAGAAGACGCTTACCGAATATTCGAGGGAGGAGATCATCCGATCATCTTCGGCCGGACGAACAACCCGCATCCCCTCACCATAGAAGAAGTCGACCTCGGGTCAGATGCCGGAAGACTGCCTTTGTATCTCTATAGCCCTCAATCCAAATATCTCATGCAGAAACAGGGGTATGATCTAGAGATGACGCCAGGATTGAACTACGGCACTGGGCGACGATTACCTTTGAAGCCGCCAGTCCCGGCGGGCAAACCACGAAACTACTATAACAAAACTCGATACGGGTTAGGATATGTAACGCCTACTACGACCCCTGAAAGTTCAGATGAAGAATGCGACTGGCAGTCACATTCAACCGGATCACCAACTTCCGACTCAGATACCAGCATCGGAGATGTGTTCAGACAAGTCATGTCAGTCAACATGGCATTCGCCGACGCTTACGAGGAAGACGAAGACATCCCCGAAATCCTCGAGCTAGAGCCATAGGCCCAGCAATTAGACGCACAATGGGAAAAGCGGTTCGAACTGAGAGAACCTCCTACTGAAGATAAGGTCATACAAGTGGATCTCGGCAGCGAATCTTCTCCAAAACCGATTTTCATCAGTAAAAGCCTAACTGACGAAGAACGGGAGTCGCTGTTAGAACTTGTCAGAGAGTACATTGATGTGTTCGCCTGGAGCTATGAAGACATGCAAGGGTTAAATCCTGACATCGCTCTTCACAAACTCAACATTCGACCAGATGCAAAGCCGGTCAAGCAACAACAGCGACGCTTCCGTCCAGGCATCATGGATGCGATCGAAGCCGAAGTCAACAAACTGATAGCCAGCGGCTTCATCCGTGAGGAGCAACATCCCGATTGGGTCGCCAATATAGTACCCGTCCTCAAGAAGAATGGGAAGATTCGAATCTGCATCAACTTCTGTAATCTGAACGAGGCATGCCCCAAAGATGAATTCCCCCTTCCTATCACAGACATCATGATCGACAATACCTGCGGCTTCGAACGCATGTCATTCATGGATGGCTTCTCGGGGTACAACCAAATCAAAATGTCTCCTGATGACGAAAAGCATACTTTATTTCGAACACCAATTGGCACGTACTGCTACACAGTCATGCCTTTCGGTTTGAAGAATGCCGGCACCACATATCAATGAGCCATAAGCATCATCTTCAGAGACCACTTACGCAAGACTGTGGAGTGCTACGTTGACGATATAGCCGTTAAGAGCCGCTGCAAAGAAGACCATCTGCAGGATCTAAGGACGGTATTCGACCTAATGCGAGCGCACAATTTGAAAATAAACCCTACGAAGTCCTTTCTGGGCGTATCCAGTGGGAAGTTCTTAGGCTTCATCATCACTGCAAAGGGTATCCATGTAGATCCTCAGAAGACAAAAGCAATCATGGAGATGGGTCCCCCGAGAAATCTCCGCGAACTCAGAGGCCTTCATGGAAGGCTAGCTTATATCAGGAGGTTCATTTCCAACCTCTCCGGGCGATGCCGACCATTCACGTACCTCATAAAGAAAGGAGTCTCATTCGTGTGGGACGAGGAATGCCAGCATGCTTTCGACAGCATCAAAGAATATTTGTCAAATCCTCCAGTTCTGGTAGCCCCGGTTCCTGGGAAACCATTCCTGCTCTATGTACGAGCAATGGAGCACTCCCTCGGGGCTCTGCTGGCACAGAACAACGATGCAGGCCATGAACAGGCCATATATTACCTCAGCCGAATGATGATTGGGCCAGAGCACCGATACACCGCTGTGGAGAAGGAATGCCTCGTCCTGGTATTCGCCATTCAGAAAACGCGACACTATGTCACCGGACAAACGATACATGTGATCTCACGAGTCAACCCTCTAAGGGTCCTCATGACTAAACCAGGGGCACTCAGCTCTCGACTCGCCACATGGGCAATATTGCTGTCCCCTTATCATATGATCTTCGTCCCCCAAAAGACAGTCAAAGGTCAAGCCCTGGCAGACTTTTTAGCAGCCCACCGAGGCTCAGAGTCCTCCAGAATATATGAAGAGATCCCAGACTAGGTCGCCGACTCGCATGCAACCTCTCACGAGGCTATATGGCGAATGTTCTTTGACGGTGCTTCAAGGACCGGACCTAAAGGCAATATAGTCGTCGGAGTCGGGGTAGTGCTGATCTTTCCTTCCGGATTGGTGATTAACCGCGCTTATTCCCTCATCGAGCCCTGCTCTAACAATGTGGCCTAGTACAATGCTCTGGTCATTGGCCTCCAACTTGCAAGAGAGCTGGGGGTAGAATACCTTGAAGCATACGGCAATTCCCAACTAATCGTCAATCAGATCCGGGGCTCATACGAAGTCCGCCATGAAGACATGATTCCTTATCACCAAATAGCGATCGATATCATCTCGTCATTTGAGGGGTTCTTCATCGAGCACGTCCCCAGACTCCGAAATATTGAAGCCGATGCCCTAGCCGGTCTGGCCGCTTTCCTGGCAGTCCCGAATTATGATCGCCAATCAGTGGACGTGATAGGCCACGAACTAGTCTGTTCCAAGAACAATGTGTAATTCGTGGCGAGTTATTCTGCCCAGACGATCGATGATGCCCCAGACTGGAGATAACCATTCATCGACTTCGTCGTCTGCGACATCCTGCCCGAGAACCCAAAGGAAGCCACTTCCATCAGACGACGTTCTCTCAGATTCTTCTACGATACAGAGACAAAAATGCTGTATCGCCGCTCCTACGACGGACTACTGCTTCGGTGTCTGTCAAATACAGAAGCCAAAGAAGCCGTACGAGAAGCTCACGACGGTGTCTGCGGGGCCCACCAGCCCGGCCCAAAACTGTAAGACTGTCTTCGCCGAATGGGCTACTATTGGCCCACGATGGTGGCAGATACGATAGATTATGCTAGAAAATACAAAGCCTGCCAAGTCCACGCAGACTTCATTCACCAACCATCCGAATTTCTGCATCCGACGGTGGCATCCTGGCCATTCGAAGCATGGGGAATAGATATCATTGGCCCAATCACCCCACCGTCCTCCAGAGGACATCGCTTCATCATTGCGATCACTGATTACTTCTCCAAATGGGCAAAAGCTATCCCACTCGCAGAAGTCAAGACTTCAAACGTGATCAGCTTCCTTAAGCATCACGTCATCTACCGCTTTGGACTGTCCCGAAGAATCATCCATGATAATGGTCCACAGTTTGCAAGCCACGCATTCTATCAGTTTTACGATAAACACCGTATTCAGAATATCGCTTCGACGTCGTACAACCCGGCAACAAACGGGTTAGCAGAGGCATTCAACAAAACAATCATCAAACTCCTCAAGAAGTTTGTCTCCTCCAACAAACGTGACCGGAACGAGAAGCTCGGCGAATGCTTATGGGCTTATCGTACTACGGTCCGAACAGCCACCGGGAATACACCATTCTCTCTGGTATACGAGAGTGAAGCAGTCCTCCCCTTGGAGACCCAGATCCCCTCACTATGTGTCGCCCTCACACATTAATTGACAACCGACGACAACCACCAGCGTCGCCTACAGGAATTGGAGGCACTAGATAAAAAGTGCCTCTTAGCTCAGCAACGAATTGAGCTATACCAAGCATGCATCTCTGGAGCTTTCAACAAGAAGGTCAAAATCAGAACATTCCAGGTGGGCGATCTCGTCTTGGCAGTCCGGAGGCCGATGGTCATGACTCACAAGACCGCCGGCAAATTCCAGCCAAAGTGGGAAGGCCCATTTATCATTGAGACAGTATTCTCCAACGGTGCTTACCGCCTCGCAAAGCAAAACGGAGACTTGCTCATGTTGCCCGTCAACGGCAAGTTCCTGAAGAAAAATTATGTCTAAACGACATTTTCTACAAGATCTTCGAGTCATGTACCCGCTGGTACCGCTGAACTCACACCCATAATATTTCAGATTATCGAGTCATGTACCGGCTGGTGCCGCTGAACTCACCTCCACATTCCCTTCAGATTATCGAGTCATGTACCCGTTGGTGCCGCTGAACTCATACTTTCTTAATATTCTAAATTACCGAGTTATGTACCCACTGGTGCCTCTGAACTCACATTTCGGTCACTCTTTCAGATGGTAAGTCACGTATTATTATACCTCTGAACTTTCTTCTTGGAAGAGATCCTCCCTCATGATCCACTACCCGCATTCCCAGTGCACAAAAAGGGTAATCGATCCACAAATTTCCGAAACGACCATGTCCTCATTACCTCTGAGTTGTTTTCACTTCCACCAAAAACAAACCACCCCCTCGCACAGAACTTCCACGTTCTCCTACCTCTGAGTCGTTCTGTGTACCCCCTCTTCATTGAGCCCACTCCTGCCATGTCCTCATTACCTCTGAGTGGGAAGGCTCCGTCGAAGAAACCTTCATGCTTGCCATGTCCACATTACCTCTGAGCAAGTATGTCGGTTCCCTTTCAACCTATTATCTGTACCCACAATCGGAGTACGATAAGGATAATAGGTCCACAAATGTCCTCTGTTGACCACAAATGTCCGCTGTTGACCACGAATATCTTCTGTGAAGTCTCCCCTGCCATATCCTCGTTACCTCTGAGCAGGAAGATTCTACGGTAAAACCCTCATGCTTGTCATGTCCTCATAACCTCTGAGCAAATATGTTGGTTTTCCTTTTACCCTATTATCCGTATGCCGAACCAGGGTACGCCAAGGATTATAGGTCCACAAATATCCCTTGCTAAGCTTCTTAGCATAAATCCACCATCTCACCATGCCCCGGGAGCCCAGCTGCTCCACGGCATTCTTTTTGCCCAATATCGAGAGCATCCGTGACCACTTTGCCATAGCTGTTCCGGACATCATGACCAAACTTGTTATCCGTACCTAAAACTAAGGTACGCCTAGGGTAACAGGTCCACAAATAATCTCCCAGTAAGTCCAATTCCGCAAACGCCACAAGTACAAGAAAGAGAAGATGAGTTAAAACATGCTCATTTATTCGAAATTTTAAATACTACATCATTTGGGATCACATCCCTTACAAAAAAAAAAGAGAAGCAAAAGAAAACAGAAAGCTGATCACTGCTCCGGGGCACATAATGCCCTAAGACGGTCCGTCAGCAAAGCAACCGACCACTCAAACCTCTGGGAGGCTCGACGCTCCGCCTCGTGGGTCAGTACCGCCTCGTCCTCCAGATAAGCATGAGCTTGCCAGTTGTCCTCAAATTTCTTAAAGGCCCGCTCCAGGTTAGCAGAAGATCGGGAAACCTTCTCGGCCTCCAGAACGATTGACTCCTGTTCCGCCTGAGCAGCCTCCAGCTCTGACTCTAAGAAGGCCAATTCCTTCTGGAGTGCGAGGATCCGTTCCTTCGTATCAACGATTCCACGAGAAGCAGACTCTTCCCGAGCACGACAAGCCTGACTCTGACGACCCAGCCGGTCATACGAAGCGGAGAACTTATCAAGGTCTCCCCGTACAACTGGCCCAGCAGTATCTCGGGCAAGCTTGATCCTATCCCGAGCAGCAATGAGGAAGCCCCGCTCCCGCTCAATCGCAGCAGGCAAGCCCGCCTGTCATATCGCCAGTAGTTGGGTCACAAGCTGATCAGCTTCTGTCAGCTTAGGCTCCAGCAGTGCAGCCAACCCCACCCCGCCAGGAAGGGACTTCAAAGTTGCAACCTGACCCCGAGCGCACTGGAGAGATAGAGAAAAAGGGGTCTCCCGTTCCACAGCAGCATCTACGTCCCTTTTTAAATGGCGATAGAAGCTGTCAACCACGTCCTGCGTCACCTCGTCCAGAGTCTCCGAGGAAGCCGGTGTCAGCGGGAGTGTGGATGGCAGCACTGAAGAAGACGCAACAGAATCGGCCGCCCCTGCCATAAGAGAAGCAAACTCCGTACGAAAGGACGCGTGAACAGCGGCCAATTCCTCTTCAGCGGCCCGCAGGACTTGAATACTCGGCAGGGCCGAGAGGTCAATCTCCGGAGCCGTATGATCAGCAAACGATGAGGTCGAGACCATCGTCAGCTCCATTCCCATCTGCCCGGGGCTGGCCGGAGGCCCTTCAATATGAGACGGCAAAGAAGAGGGAACGCTCCTTTCTTCCATATTACGGCAGGCCGAGCCTTCCCCAAGAACATCCGCGGTGGGAAGTAAAGGGTCAGGACCTGCAGGGCCAAGGCAACCATTAATCGATTTGACCCGGAGGATATGTTGATAGAGCAAATAAGCCCTCTCACTAGTCAATATCTGGCTTATCTTACCAGTTGAGGAGTGTGGAGGCCGAGGTTCGCCTGCAGCCACCGCAGCCTCTTCACCAACAGCCTCCGAGTCAGGTATAATAGACTCCTCCGCCCTTGCATCCTCGGGAGGAGATGCACCGAGATCGGCGTCGCCTTGCTGAAGTTCAGCGGTCTCGGAGACAGGCCCAAGGAAACCTTCATCACCCTGGGCCGAGGCTTCAACAACCTGGGAGCTCCCAGCCGCCGCTGAGAGAGCCCCCGCAGAAAGGACCGCGGCACACATGTCGCTAATCAAAGTAGCAAGGGCCGGATCAACTTCAGGGGTGGTAGACGATTCAGGAGAGGACGGTCCATCGGACACCTACAAAGAAAAGGGATTAAGTCATATCTCCGAGAGAAAAGATATCTACAACAAAGAGATAGCTACGACTTGGTCTTACCTCCGGAATAGCGTCTGTACCTTCACCCCTCTCGGTAATAAGTAAGCCACGAGACCTAACGGCAGCTCTCTTCACAGAAAAGGTCGCTCTACTATCAGAAGACTCGTATCTGACTCGTTTACGCGAGGAACCAGACACAGCTGAAGACTGTTCTTCTCTCACTACTTCCTCTTGTGTAGTAAGCAACGGATCTTCCGCCGGTTCATCGGGTGTGGGAAGCGGTTGATCCGCTACTTCTTCACCCCCACCAGAAAGGGAGTCTTCGCTATCATGATCATCCTCCTCCTCAGCCGACTCGGAAGGTTCTGATTCAGGGAGGGGAATCTGGAGCACTAGTTGCTTTCTAGCCTTAGCCCCCTTGGGCTTCTCCTCTAAACCGGTACCCACGATGAAACTGGTACTCGGATTGAAATCAACAGGAGGCTTGTTCGCCATAACGTGATATAAAGCAGCCACGTATAAAATTTCCCTCGGCGCCTTAGCATCGGGGACCGAGAAGCTGGCCCGAGTATGATAAGCGTCGTAATAATTCTATGCCCTGACACCATCAAGAACGCTACCTTCAAAGCCCAAACAAGGGTTGGGACAATCAAGGAATAACTGGCTATAACCAAATTGGCGGGAAAACCTACTAGGTAGGTAAGGCTCCAAGTACACATTATCGCGGTTGCGATAAACCAGATGCGCGGGGCGGATGTTGCGCAACCAGGTGAGCATGTCCGGAGACAGAAAGTGAGAAGGCCCGGTACCATCGAGATGTACCTTCCTCACTTCCTCATTAGAAAAGGGAGGAACAGACACAAAAAAGTCACACCCATCTACCCTCGCCAGCACCTTCCGACAAGATGGCATAGTGTTGTATTCCCAAGACCGGCGATGGCATTTGAAAAGGAAAGCGTCTTCATCTGTAGCATCTTCCGCTATGCCAGGTCCCATCAAAGACTTGTAGTGCATTGCCAACCACCCCATCAAATAGTGGAAATGCAGTTCTATGCGCTCAAAATCTAACGTCTTCTTGCGTGCAATGAACTTGGACGAAAAGGTTCGAAGACCATGGTGTATGCTACACACCATAGCAGGAAGAAGGGCCAGTCTAACTCCAAATACCAGTTTAACGGCAGGAAGAATGAAATAACGACCGATCCTCTCAATAGAACCCGCTCCTCCCGAGACTACGTAATTTCGCAGCCATATCATTAAAAATCCAGCCAGGAGCGCCTTCTCTGACATCTTTGTGGTCCCGTAGTAAAAATAGCTAAGAGAGTCAGTTTGACTCCCGAATATGTCGCTTTTGGATCGCGACTTCTTGACGCTTGACATCAGATCCCTTATCTCTCCATGCGTTCGAGGGGTTCGAGGAGTAACTTCGCCTGAAGGGTCAACTTTAAAAAGATAATTAATCCAGGATGTAGTGTAGGGAGCGGTCCCCTCGGAGCTATCCACCGTTTTTATAGCCATCTGATGACAAGCACTATGGTGGCACAGCAACTCCCGATACACCGCAATAGAACCTGGGAGTCGTCGGTCCAAGTCCTCAAACTCCTCATTCGACGGGGTATACACCTCGAAAGGCTCATTCCTCCACGGAAGTTTGGAGACAGTATACATCTCATGGAGAGCAAGCCCCAACTCCCCTCCGGGTGCAAAGAACGTCCCCGTTCGCTGGCTATACATCTCCAAGAGTGCCACGAACAGTGGCTTATTGATAGGAAGCCCATGACAAGTGCCCCGAATGGCCTGGTAAAGTCCCACCTCCCGCAAGAATGTTCCGTAGGTCTGCAGAACCCAAGTGGTCAACTGGGCCCACGTGGAAGTGGGGTTTATCCAGTTTGGCAGTACCAGCCTACCAACGGGATAAGACTTCTTGCAAACAAGTCGATTCAGGAAGGTATCAGCTTGAGTAAGTGTGAAGTTGGGACCGTATACATTCATGAAAGAGCCCGGGGCCAGACCCATCATGTATCGGAGGACGAAATCCTTACCCGCATACGCTGACCGCATGTTCGGATTATAATGGATGTTGCCCATCAACATCCCTGATTGAGTAGGAGTTAAGTTACACACCATCTTCCTGTCCAGCAACACCATGTTGAACCATGACAAAGGATAATGACGTTCCATGAGCGGAATATGGATTGCCACCCCATCCAAAGAAAAATCCCAGTTCTCGAAAATCTCTAAAACTCGGGGATTCTTGATGATTAAAGAATCTCCAAAAAGGAACGAAGGCTTCAGGTATTTTCCATCCAGCTTCCCAGTATTCATCATGGAACGGAGGTAATGGAGGGTCTGATTCTCGATGGCGTTCAACCTCTCCGAAGGCTCATCAGCAGGGAATTGATTCAACACATGCTTAATTAAGCCGTCAAGACGTACGCCCAGGACGAATTGATTTGAACCCACTATAAGTTCCCCCGCAGGATTTACTGGCAGATTCACTAAAGAAAAAACAAACAAAAAAAACAAGTCAAAAAGATAGCTGAGACACAAAACTACATGATGCTTATGCGGCTCAAGTATAGCCTCATGCGGCTCGGTTTAAAAGAGTTCATACAGGTCAGTCCAAATGAGCTTATGCGGCTCAATTTGAAAGAGCCCATGCGGTTCAGTTCGAATAAGCTTATGCGGTTCGGCTCGAAAGGAACTTATGCGGTTCAGTACAGATGAGCTTATGCAGTTCGAAAGGAGCATATGCGGATATGGTCCGATTCGAATAAGCTTATATAATTCGGCTCAAAAAAGCTTATGCGGTCCAGCGAGGATGAGCTTATGCGGTCCAGTTCAAATAATCTTATGCGGTTCAGTTCAAAATATGCTTATGCAGCTCAGTTTGAAAGAGCTCATGCGGTCCAGACGGGCTTATGCGGCCCTGATGATGAAGTAGTTATGCAAACAACTTTCATGCGGCTCAGGCCTGGGTCATATCCCATGCGGTCCGAATATGAGTCGGACACACAGTATACTTGGGAATATAGGCTCGCGCATAAAATATGCGGCGTAGCCATGGCAGTTCATATTGATGGTCCTACCAGTAATAGGCGGGTGAACGTCGGAGTAAAAAACAGGCACGCCAGCCGTCGGAGGAGCCACCACGTTCGCCGCCGCAGTCGATAAAGACGCGGCCTTCTTGCCCTTCGTCGCCGCAGAAGATGACGCGGCCTTCTTGCCCGTAGCAGCAGCAGTCTTCTTGGGAGCCATTGCCGATCGCTGATAGGAGAAGACGAAGAGGAAGTCTGCAACAAAGAGTTCGAGCAAAAGAGAGAAGGTAAAGAAACCCTCAAAGAATAAACTTACTCCTACTTATAGGCGAAGGAGGCTCGAAAAAACAAAACAAACGCCTCGATCTACGCGTCGCCTAAAAGAATAAACCGCTTCGGTCAAAACAAAACTGACCCTTGGGATCCTCCCCCAAGAGGCGACGAATCAAGGGCATTTAATGCAGAAGATTTGCACACGTGGCTAAGACACGTGGCAAAAAGCTTATGCGGTCTCGCAGCTCATACGGCCAGATAAATCCATGCGGCTGTACCATCTATGCGGTCAACAACGGCCATGCTTCTTATTCAAAGTATTTTAATTTTGTAAATTGAAAACTTTGAAGGGGGTCTTGTAGAAGCATGGAAAATATCAGAACGATGATCTATGCGGCTCAGAACAGGAGAACCCTATGCGGCTCATACAGGAGTAGTCCCATGCGGTTCAGAGAGACTCTTAGTCTCATGCGGCTCGGACAGGAGAGTCCATGTGGCTCGGACAGGAGAGTCCATGCGGCTTGCATAGGGACAGTCCTGCGGTTCAAAGAGTTCCCCAGCCGCATGTGGTTCAAAAGTACATGCGGCTCACGGAGATATGCGGCTCAATGCCACGTGTACCCATGAAGACCCCTTCACACAGCTGGCCATCGAGCAGTCTGCCTATTTAATGCTCTGTCATGATTTGACAGCTGACGGCTCTGACATAAAGTATTATAATGGCCCTGCCATAATGACAGACTCTTGGAAAGTAGGAGAAAATCTCTGACGCGATTCGAGATTGACACGTGGCTACTCCCATGCAGCTCCAGTGAAGAACAACTTCATGCGGCTGGCAAGGATCGTCTTCCTGCGGCTCACCAAAAAGCCATCCCATGCGGCTCGCAGTTACTACCCTTATGCGGTTCACCAAGGAACCATCTCATGCAGCTCATAAATACTATACCTATGCGGTTCGCCGAGACGCTATCTCATGCGGTTCATGGATGTCATGCGGCTTTGGCAGAGTCCATCATCAAGACATGTGGCAGAGATTCAATGACAGCTGGCAGCAAAGATGATTATGAGATACAAAGATTTACCAGATCCCAATGACCATATCTATATAATTAATGGGATCAGGTCATATCATTCATAATCAAACCAATGGGACACGTGGTGGGAGATCCAAGCTACACAATCAATCATGAAGATTTAAAGCAATCAGCATTAATTATTCAAAAGATTTAGTGCTACCCCCATTTATGGCCCAGATCCTTCACGCCTAAAACGAATCGTCTAGATTGATTAAGCATCAGGCCGTCGCCACTTTGAGAATGGGTAATCATCCAAACCCTAATGATGCCCCCCACTATTATAAATAGCAGGGTGCCATTCCCTTGCAATGGAGACGCATACACAGAGAGCTTCTCCCCTAATAATCAGAGAGAAAATACACACAGAGAGAGAGAGAAGCCAGAAGAGCAACACGAAGAGAGCAAGAAGAGCATTTCTTCGTCAACGCCAACTATCTTCTCACAAGAGCCAAGGCTGCATACCGATCGTCCAAGGAGTAAGGCAGGGCTGCCGTCGTCTTTCCGAGCCTCTATCGTCACCCCCAGAATCTAAAATAAACAATTGTACTTAGACTGCTGTACCTAGGTTTTTGTCCCTAGGCTTTCTTTGTACAAGCGAGTTTGTAACGTGAAGTAAAAGTCCGATCCTCCGATAATTATTCTGTTCTTTTATATTTCATGGCAAACATGTACCCCTACAGCTACCCCAAAAATAATAAATGTTATTAAATGTAGAAGTCAAAAAGTTATAATGTTACAGTTTAAACTAGCAAAACTGCATTTATTACCTCGAAAATACAAGTAGCCAAACTCGGACCGAACTCTGACCGAGTTCGGGCCGATTTCGGTCGGCGCTGTTCAGCTTACAGAACCGAACAGCCGTCCCTAACCCCTTCATAAACCCTTCTTCTCCTCATCTTTTTCACACACCAATTCGTGAAAAACTTCCTACTTCTCCTAAAACTCCTTCCTACTCGTTCCCTTCAAGATTTCTAGGAGATCCAGTGGGCTATTCTCTTCCTCCTCTTCCAAGGTACTTTAATTTCCCTTTCTTCTTATCTATGGCTCCCAAATGTCAGAGAAGATAGGTTGATCCCTTTCAAGCAGGATCCTCCTCTTCTGACTATGTCCCTACTAGTCTTTTTAGTCTAGCTAGACTATTAGGTTCAGATGACTTTGATTCCGGTTTATTTCCAGATAAGAAATTTTTTGACCTATAGTTTAATTCATTCTCTGGTCAAAAAATATGTGCTGGAGCTTTTGTTAACTTTACTATTTTTTCTGAGAATGCTCCCACTTTTGACCATCTCGGCTATCATAATTTCTTTGAAGTAGCTGAGGACATTTTTGACAATATTGTCTGTATGTTTTACTGCAACTTGTAGGTAAAACCAAACGGCAACTTCTATTCTTGTGTTGCTGGACAAGAATTGGAGTTCAGCGCCACTGACATCAGTAAATATTATCACGTTCTTGTGGATGAAGCTCTTGTGGATATCCATTATATCCAATTCCTAGAGGATGTCACTCTCACCTCTTTCAAATAACTGATTTGCCATCAACACCCCGTTCCTAGAAGAGTCTTTTCAAGACATCTAAATCAAAACTTCTATGAACTCCATCGTTTTATTTTCTCTTCCCTCCTTCCAAAGAAAGGATCATCTGACGAGATTACATTCTTAGAGCTGTCTGCTATATATCATATACATTTTGGCATTCCTTTTTCTATATCCAAGACCATGATGGCCTGGATGCTGAACTGCAGAAATGCAGGACGCAACCTGGTCTATCCTATGCACTTGGCCTCCATCTTTTACAGGTTTGATATTGATCTTCAAACGTGTACCTACTCCTCTACTCCCATAGAGCTCACTAGATCTCATCGATACCCTACTCCACCTCTGTCTCCTGGAGCTCAGCCTGCTCCAGATGCTGATGCTGAGGCTCCTCCTTCTGATGCTGCTCCAGCTCATGCTCCAGCCCCTACTCTGGGTTTTGAGCTAGGATTTTATCAGAGATTTGATGACTTTGTTGCTCTCTCTACGCAACGTCATCAAAGCTATCTCGACTCGGAGTTCCACCACATCTACCAGGCTCAGGTGTTGTAGAATGGGATTGCTGATCTCTACTGGAGTCTCTCACAGGACCCATCACATCCAGTGACTTTTCTTCCTCACCCAGGCTTCACAGGACCCAGGTTCGGAGATGAGGCGTCTTTCCCTTACTTCGATCCTACTGCAGCCTACTTTTCTCCGGATGCTCCTGGCGGTGACGACCCCACTATGTGATGCAGACTCAACTGATGGATAGTGGATAGGATATTAGTTGATGATCTATGCTATGATGTAGTTTGCATTTTGTTATGTCTAAACTTTTTAGTTAGACATGTTTAGCACTTTATGATTGTATCTTTTTCTTTTCAGTGAGACTTTGTTATGCATGATATTCTAGTTTATTCAGTACTAGTTATCTTTTTATGCACTTCGTGTTATTTGATTATCTCTAGCTTCACTTTGTCTGTTTGTTATAAATTGTTGGCTTCACATATTACGGGAGAGCCAAAGCCATTTTTATATTGACAAAGGGGGAGAAAGAGTATATACAACAATCCAAAGCAAATTCAAAAGCATACAATCCAATCCATTAAAAAATCAACCATGTTTTGTTCAGGTACATTTTATTTGTTCTATTTTTTTAGATATTTTGGTATAGACTCAAGTTTGTCAATTATCAAAATGGGGGAGATTGTTGGCCCATTCCTTGGTCATACCCGATTTTAATAATCGACATAAACTTAAGTCAATACATAAAATATACGAACTGCTGCTAATCATTTCAGGGCATATAAAATCAATATCAACGAGCGTAAAAGCATATAAATCATCAATCTCAAGATTACTTTCAATGGGATCCAGTCCGAGTCATTTCATAATTTATTATGTATTTTATCTTTATTGAGTCTAGGATTTAAATTGTAAGATCGACTAGGTAATACTGGCTTAGGTTAATCTTAGTCCACATTTCTAAAAAGCCTACATATTCCTATTTCATCTTTACCAAAAGTTCAAAATTATTTTTGCAACAGAATTTGACAAATATTTTGAAATTCTCCTAGACAGAACTCAAAACCGAGTTCGGCCCGAGTTCGGTCCAAACTCTGCCCAAGTTCGGTCAGTTTGAATTCAAATGTCCGTTGCCTCCAAATCTGCATGCAACGTACATATGCAAAATATTTGCATCAGAACTCTGCCGGAGTTCGGTCCCAAAAAATACCTATAAATAGGAGTGAGTTTTTTAGTTCAAATCACTCATTCATTCTTCATTTTCTCTTTTCTATTCGATAAGTGTTTTCATCTGATCAAAAACATTCAAATCACACCTATACTTCTCTTAGCCAGAAGCCAGTAATATCTACTTCATTCTAGAGTCTTTTGGTGTTCAAGAGTTGTAAAGAGGTTGTTCCAAGTACAACAATTATCTTTGTTGTGGAGCCGATCGTGCGCTCATCACCAAGCACGGTGTTATGAAGTTGGTCGTGCACTTGTCACCAAGCACGGTGTTGTAAGAGACTGCAAGATCTCAATTAGCTTGTGCCTTAGTGGATTAACATCGAACAAGAGTACTCGAGACTGGATGAGTCCTCTCAGAGGGATACTAGTCTACATCGCTGTGTCACTGAGTTTGATCTCTCTATCTCTTGCTTTACATTTACTGTCTCTTATTTACTGCCATAGCATAAAATTTAAATTGGTGATCATTTTTTGCTGCACACGCGCACACTCTATTCACCCTCTTCTAGAGGTGCTCAACGGTCCTACACAAATTTTTAAAGAAAGAAGTTTTTGTGAAATAGGCCCTTAGTTTTGAAGATTTTCAGAAACACAATCACGTTTTCAAGCTTAGAAAAGCTCTCTATGGACTCAAACAAGCACCACGTGCTTGGTATGAATGTCTAAGTGCTTTCCTACTTAAAAGTATATTTTCAAAAGGAAGAATTGATACAATATTATTTATCAAATCTTCAGATGATAGTATTTTACTTGTACAAATTTACGTTGATGACATTATCTTTGGTTCTACTAACGAAAAACTCTATCAAGATTTTGCTAAGTATATGCAGTGTGAGTTTGAAATGAGTATGATGGAAGAGCTTAACTTATTTCTAGGACTTCAGATCAAACAACACTCGTAGGGAACATTCATCAATTAAGCCAAGTACATGAAGGATTTACAGAAAAACTATAACTTCGACAATATAAAGCCTATCGGCACGCCAATGGCTACATCAACACGGCTTGACATTGATGAAAGTAGAAAACCAATTGATCAACGTAAGTATCGAGGTATGATTAGTAGTTTACTTAACTCCTAGTCATCGGGATATTATGTTCATTGTTTGCATCTGTACACGATATCAAGCTAATAGTATGGAATCACACCTATGCGCCGTTAAGCGTATCTTTCGATAACTTAAAGGAACTTCTACAGTCGGCTTATAGTATACCAAAACCATATTTTTTTACCTAATTGGTTACTCAGAAGCTGATTTTGCTAGATGCAAAGTAGACAAAGATCATCAATTAACAGACATTTTCATAAAACTGCTAGTTGAAGGCTGTTTTAATTATTTGCGTCGCGATTTAGGCATACTTGAATTTTCATAGTCGCAATACGTTATGATTAATAAAAATACTTAAAAACATGATATTTCTAGATTTATTGATTGAAGTTATTTTGGATATAAGCTGAAAGGGCCCTTCTATCATACAAGCGTAAATAGCTTGAAGAACACAGTACATTAGTCTTTAGACTACTGCGAGCTGGGATCCGGCCCCTACAGCTAACCCAAAGTAATGGATTTTAATTAAATCAAAGAACTAAAGTTATTAAGTATATTTATTATTCATTACACATAAATGAATGTAAATTTAAGTTAGTCGAACTCAGACAAAACTCGAACCGAGTTCTGACTAAGTTCGGGCCGAACTCGGTTCGGGTCTTTTTAAAGACATTGGCGTTTAGTCGGCCCTAGTTTCTCCTCTTTCATCATTTTTCTCTTCCTCGTAACCGACTGAGAGGTTCCAATCTAAACTTTAGCTTTTGATAACCTATTTTTAAGCTCAAATCTTCATTTTTTAGGATCTACCAAGTTTAGAAAAGCATTATCCACTCCCTTTTTAATCTATTTTGAAGTATAACTCTCTTCTTTCTCATTTCAATTTTTATGGATCCCAAGATTTTTAAAAGAAAGAAGAGAGATACCGCGGCACCATCTTCCACTTTGGAGTATGAACCCGTTAACTTGTTTAGTCCCGCTCGTCCCGACGACGAAGAGGATTTTGACACTAACCTATTTTTGTCTTCGAAAATTTTAGACTCTTGGTTTACCCAACTCTGATACCGGAACATTTGCCCCGGTCAATCAATTTTACTATCTTTTTTGAGTATGCATCCACTTTTGAAAACTTAGGACTCTGATATTTTTTTTGAAAATTTTAGTGATATTTATGATAATGTTGTTCGGATGTTCTATTGTAATATGCAAGAGGCAGACAACAACATTTATTCTTGTATCAGTGGAAAAGAACTTGAGTTCTCGACTGACTTGAGTGAGTACTTCCATATGCCTGAAAACGGTGAAGCTCTAGTCGAGATTAACAAAGTTTAATTCCCTTCTGATGTGACCCTTGAGTCATCCAAGGAAGCTATTTGTCATCCGGGTCCAGACCTATGGTCTCGGTTGTTCGTAAAGTACCTGAACCAGCAATTTTATGAACTCCATCACAATATTTATTCGACCTTGCTACCTAAGACGGGTTCTACTGATGAGGTCACCTTCTTAGAGATATCGGCCATGTACCACATTCACTTTAGAGTCACTTTTTATGTTCCAATGACCGTTATTGCTTATACGATCAGTTGTCAGAGGGCAGGTCACAACCTCCTCTACCCTATGTATCTTGCGACAATCTTTTAGAGATATGAAATCATCTTAGATATCTGTCATATTTCTGGGTCGTCTTCTGAGCTGACTAGATATAGGAAGTAACCTCAGCCTCTACTTCTACCTGGTGCTATTCTAGCCCCTGATTATGCCGCAGCCCCAGCTGATGCTTCTGCTACTGCTGCTCCAGGCTACTTCGATAAGTTCTTCCAGAGGTTTGATGCATTTTTCACCCCCAGGGACAGAGGCATGAGACCTAGATGACTTGTTTTACCGATGCTGAGTACCGTCACATTTCTCAGGCCCAGGTCTTGAGAAATGGCATAGAGAACATTTAGTAGACTTTAGCGTATCATCCCACTACTCAAGCTCCTATCCTCCATCACCCCAGCTTCGACGGACCGAGACTTGAGGATTATCTTACCTTCAAATTTTTTGATCCGACGATAGCTTATGTTGATCCCATCCTCTTGCTGATCCTCCTAGTTGTGATGCTGATGTTTGATTTAGTTTGTTAGGCTTAGTATTTTGTGACGATGTTCTGTGATGATGATCTTCATGTAGTGACACTCTTATTTTGGACTATTTGTAGTATTGCACCGTTTCAGTTGTTGATGCAGTTTTGAACTCATTTTCAGTAGTAGTTGGTTTATGTTATTTTTTAGTTTCCATTATTCATATTTCATTAACTGCTACTGCTGGTGATATCTCTTGAGATATTGACTTGGTTCAATCATATATTTTGGGGATATTACTCTGCCTTTTTCTTTGTTATTGTTGGCTTCAAAAATTGCGGGGGAGCTACATTTTGAGTACAAGACAAAAGGGGAGAAATAGTATATATAACCAAAATTTTATTCAATTCAGAGCCGGCTTCATCAATCCATAAGCCGCACTAAGTACAGTTTGTGCTAGTTGCTGATCTGCACAAAGTGAGGACTTCTAAAGTCAAAGACCCCCTCACCTATGCCAATTAACTCAACACTTCCTTGTATACCCAAGGGACCGGGCATCTCAAGAATAGGAACCATGTTCCTAATATAATCCATGAATATATACCTCCTTCTTCTCCTTACCTGGTTAAAGTAACTGATCTCTGCGAGATTTTTGTACAAAAGCAGAAGATCGCAAGTCCATCTCATGTATCTGTGACTCCACCTATAGAACATCTTTGTAATCATGAGACAGTGATTAAGTGTTGCTGCCAGACAGTAAAACAGTTTGTCTTTGACCGTTTGAGCTATTCTTAATTTTCTAAACTGATCATAGTAGTAGACGAAGATTTATCCGCTACGATGACCACATGCAAGGAACTCCATTCTGTTTTCCATGAAGCTCAAGTACAATGCTGTTGTAAATCAGCTAGAAAAACTATCTTCGATCGTATGAATTACAATCGTTGTTCTGACATACAATGTCACCCTCCTAAAGTGATCTTAGTCGATGAAGACGAGTTGCTATTTGCTTCAGTCAATATGACATCTCGAAGCACTTGAGGTGGAAAGCGTCCGAGACGCAATGCATCCCGCAACCCTAGTCAACAATACTTGGATCGGATCCGTGACTCCGGTGAAGGAGTCTACTAACGTACATGATCAAGAAGCTGAGAGACAATCGGTCATAGGAGTCTTCCTTCTGACCAAGAAATAATCGGTCAAAGGAATCTTCCTGTCAACCAAGAAACAATCGATCAAAGGAATCTTCCTGATTCTAACCAAGATTTCCTCTGTCAAAGGGATCTTCTCATCCCTTATCCTTGGGGTAGTTCTTCGTATGACTTTGATGCTGACAGCGAAAGCTCTGAACGGACCATATTTTCTACTAGCTCCTCTTCGGTGGCTAAAGAAGTGACAACCTATGTTACCAACGAAGAACAAGACGCATCTAGCTCCGGCAGCCAGGAGCAAAGAATTGCTTCTTTAGAGGCCAGCTTAAAAAACATGGCTGAGATGATGGCAAGCATGCATGTTGTAATCGTGGCACAAATATTGTTCAACCGGTTGCAAATCTAATTGCAACCTAAGAACAAATAGCGGCATCTGCTCCTACTAATACCGATCGGAGGGTAAAGTCTCCTCACAATGCTACTGTGCTAACTCCAAGTCTTTATGGTGCTGGGGGTGGTGCTTATCATGCACTTCCTCCTCCTAACGTACCAAATTAGTCTACTGCTCCCCAAGCATCTGTGGACGCCAATGAGACCGTAAAGCTTTTACGTAACCAGTTCGAAGCCTTCAAGCAGAATGATGGCCTACAGAAGCTTGGGATCAAACAACCTTATCCCATAAAGTCGAAGGAAGTCTCGTTTCCACCCAAGTAAAAGCCTCCCACTATTATGCAATTATACGTCAGTACATCTCCATGCCAATACCTCAACCAATTCGAGGTAATGACTGATCAACTTCAGCAGAATGATGCTCTACTCACTAGAGTATTCGTCGAATGCTTGGCAGTTGCAGCCTACGACTGGTATCGCAGTTTGCCAGACGGTTGTATAAATTCCTTTGCCAAATTTAAACAAATGTTCTTGAAACAATTTTATGAGGGAATAAGTGACATGACTATGTTAGCCCTCATCAAAATCAAATAAAGGCCCAATAAAACTGTTGAACGTTTCATTGAACGCTTCTGCCGTGAAGCACTTAAAATGCCTCTGGGAACCCCAAAAGCTCTGACTAGAGATACATGTAAATCAAACCTGTTACCTATAGTTAGCATGTGGACTGGATCCATGCAGTTCCAGGACTGGCCTTCCTTTATAATGAATGCCAGGGCAGCTCAAAAAAGTGCTGACAAGTTCAAGCAATTAGGCATCCAGATGCCTAATCTTGACAGAGATGAACATTCTACATCCAACAACGTTGGCCGTCAGAAAAACCGTAAAGGCAAGGAAGCTTTGGCCACCAATATCAAAGGCAAAGAAATGCTATCCGTCAACATAGGTCAATCAACACCTACCCGACGGCACCACTACAGAGGGCACAACGTCCGAAAGAGGAAAACTCCTTCGACGAGGACGACGTCATGAGTATCTTCGATTACTTAATTAAGAGCAATAAACTTTAGTTGCCCGACGCAAAGTGGCCAGATGAAGTAGGTAAGACTGATCATCGTAAATTGTATGTATCACAGGTTCATTGGACACCCGACTTGAGCATGCTATGTGCTCAAAGGGAAGATACAGGAGATGATTAAAGCCGGCACAATCACTCTTCAAAAAGACAAAAAGACTATGTCTGCCAATGTCGTTTCTCTGCAGTTTGGCGACTTTCCTGCTCAACTTGTGCAGGATGGAGTCATTTCTATCCTGAAGGCTACTCTGGAGATTGTCAATCTTTCGTCTGTACGAAGTGAAGGTTTTGTTCCTCTGTCAAATGATAAAGGGGAAATCAATTAGATCCATCCCGATTTGGTGGCTGACTTTGAGACACCTTCTTCGTCTAAAAATCCAATAAGGCAACCAGATACAAGTCATGTCACATGATTTCACTAGGTGATCATCATCTTCCACCTTTAACTGCTACCTTTATCCCGACGATGAATTCATCTTCTTCTTTTGAGACGATACTACCAAAGCCGGAGGCCTGTTACAAACCAGCATTCCATCTATTTAGTCAACAGTCCCACAAACTAATGACAAAGATGGGATATGATCTGTAGAAAGCCCCTGGCTTGAATCATGGAAAAGGATCTCCTGTACCTCTTTCCTTATGTCTTCAACACAATCAATCTCGTGTTGGCTTAGGGTTATGGACGAACTTTTTATCTTGCCAAAGGAAGTTTTCTAGAGGCAAGACTCGAACAAAGAACTGCAACATGGTATCATTTGCACCTGTACCAAAAAAAGAAGCCCTAACTAGTACCAGGTCTGGAAGACTTTACTTGAGAGAATATTCAGAAGGTCAAGATATCCCTACTCCAGCTCTAGATGCCCCCTTAGCATCTTCTGCTCATGTTGTCAATGTTCCATTGGCTTTATTGCCTCCAGTGGAACCAACTTCTCCCAAACGAACGATGACCGACAAAGAAAAGCAGCCAGTTTTCTTCGATAAAATATTGAAGAAAACTCTACCTCTTGGACTTGAGAAGCCATAAAACTTCAACATATTAGCTCAACTAGCCAATATTCTGGCAAAGTTATCAATTTTTTAGCTCCTTAATTCATCTCTTAAAGGAAACTTGAGAAACCCTAAGTGAAGCTTTGATGCAAGCTGACACTTGCTTGACACTCCTTAAGAAATCGAATGAGGAACCTGTGGCATGCTTTCATTGTCATAGTATGATGGAGTTGATTCCTAATATCACCTTCACATAAGATGACATGGTCCTAGAAGACAATCGACATGACCGACCTCTCTACTACACAAGGTATGTCGATACAATGAAGGTTGACCGTATCCTGATAGATCCCGGATCTGCACTTAGCAATATGCCGAAGACTTTACTGGATGCCCTAAAAATCCTAGTGCATAATCTCTCTACAACAATCACGACTATCTTGGGATTCAATTCCGAGAGAAGTGAACCACTCGGAAAGATTCCCCTGAAATTGACAAACTTCGCACAAAAGTCACTTTTTATGTGATTGACAATCATGGCTCCTACAATGCTTTGTTAGGGAGACCATGGCTGCATAAACATAACATCGTTCGATCCACTCTCAATCAGTGCTTCAAATATGTCGATTACAATGGAGAAGTTAGGAAGGAAGTGGCCGATTTAATCCATTATGAAGTGTCGAAACATATTTCACTGACTCCAGGATGAACAAAGAAGAATTTATGAAGGTTGTACTAGCCATGGATACCGAGGAAGATCAGAGGGACACCCTAGATGATGTTTTTGTAATTCCGATTAAAGAACGTACTTTTCATCCTTCGTCTTCTCAGACACTCACCATTCATCTCTCCTCTCATGCCAAGCATATTCCTGCTGAAAAGATAGAACAGAAGGAGCTCACCTCTTTTGAGCCTCTTGTTATCGACCTCCATCGTAACAAGCCTTCTCTTTCCCCTTCTCCTTCTCCTCCTCTGGTTATCAACCTTAGCAAGCCATCGGCTAAGGTCAAGAGCCCTATTGTAAATGATGATATAAAATCAATAAAGTAGCATCTCCTTTGCAGTATACTAATGTTATTTATTATTCTCGATGTTACCTAAAATACGAGATAATTTTAAACCCCTTACAATAGGAGCACTTCAATCTCTCCAGGACGAAGTGTCACTCGAACCAGTTCAAGATTCCTTTCTTAGTTCCTTCCCGGAAGAAAGATGAACTTCCTATACTTTTTAGCAGAGGAACAGAACAGAAGACTACATTTGATAGCGACTCTGAAAATGACGATAACAGACGGCTTCAACTACGTTATTACAGTCAACAATCAAAATCGGCCTCAATAGTGGTAGGGGAAGGCGAACTCCTGTCCGTATTCCTGCTCCAAAAGGAAAGTCACTACAATATTACAGTAAAACGAAGCATGGGTTGGGCTATACCTCGCCAGTCATGACCCTAGACGCATCTGAATCTAACAGAGAAGAGCGATCTAATTCTTCTGACTCTGTTTCATGGGATTCGGATACCAGTGTAGGGCACGTCCATCGAATGACTCTATCTTCCAATATGGTGACAGCCGAGTTCTCCGAAGGTGATAATGATTTCACCAAAACTCTCGAATCTGATCCTTGGGCAAAAAGGATGGATACTTAATGGAAACTTTGCTTCGAGCAATGTGAACCACCTACCGAAGATCAGTTGGTCCAGGTCGATGTCGGAAACGAAGCTTCTCCAAGGCCAATCTTCATCAACAAAAGCCTTCCTAAAACGGATAAACAGAAACTAATTCAGCTCATTAGGGAATATATTAACGTATTTGTCTAGAGCTATGAGGATATATCGGAATTAGATCCTCACGTCGCTACCCACAAACTCAACATCCTGCCAAATACGGGGCCAATTAAACAACAATAACATCGATTTCGACCTGATATAATAGATGCTATATAAGCTGAAGTTAGGAAGCTTATCGTCTGTAGTTTTTTTAGAGGGGAACAACATCCCGATTGGGTGGCTAATGTCGTCCCAGTTATGAAGAAAACAGGAAAGGTCCGAGTTTGTATTGATTTCAGAGAGCTCAATGGAGCTTGTCCCAAGGATGAGTTTCCTCTTTCGATCACTGATGTCATAATCGACAATATTTACGGGTACGAACGGATGTCTTTAATAGACACATTCTTCGGATACAATCAAATCAAGATGAACCTTGAAGATAAAAAATATACATCTTTTCATACTCCTCTGGGAGTCTACTGCTACACTGTCATGCCGTTTGGTCTTAAAAATGCTGGTGCAACCTATCAGCAGGCCATGAGCACCATCTTCCGTAAAAATTTACGGAAGACAGTTGAATGCTATGTCGACGATATTGCTGTCAAAAGTCATCTAAAGGAGGATCATATCCAAGACTCGAGAACTATCTTCGATCTAATGTGCCAACATCAACTCAAGATGAATCCCACCAAGTCATTCTTGGGAGTCTCTAGTGGCAAATTCCTTGAATTCATTATTACCTCTATGGGTATACACGTTGACCCCGAGAACATCAAAGCCATTCAAAAGATGCGTCCTCTACGCAACCTAAAAGAGCTAAGAGGATTCTAGGGACGGCTTGCGTACATCAGGAGATTCATTTTAAATATATCGAGACGCTGTAGACTGTTCACTCAACTGATAAAGAAAAGTATGTCTTTTATTTGGACTGAAGAATGACAGCAAGCATTTGAAGACATAAAACGATACTTGATGAACTCGCCAGTCCTGGTGCCTCAAGTTACAGGAATACCCTTCCTAATGTATGTCCGAGCAATGGATCATTTTTTTGGTACCTTGCTAGCCTAAAAGAACAAAGTGGGTCATGAGCAAGCTATCTATTATCTCAGCCGAACGATGATCAGTGCCGAACATCGATACAGCCCGGTAGAAAAAGAATGTTTAGCCTTGATGTTCGTTGTTAAAAAAATATGGCATTAGATCATGGGTCAAACCATCCATGTCCTCTCTAGAGTTAATCCTCTTCGAGTCTTGATGAAGAAACCCAGTACACTCAATTCCAGACTCGCTACATGGGCCATACTACTAGCAAAGTATGATATGGTCTATGTTCCACAAAAGTCTGTTAAGGTCAAGCCCTAGCTGACTTCCTGGCGTCTCATCAAATCCCGGAGACATCTAAACTCTATGACGAAATTTCTGACGAAACTCTGGAATCTAATATGATTTCAGAGGAAGTTCTTTGTTGGCGTCTATTCTTTTACGGTGCATCCAGAATTGGACCCAAAGGTACCATTGTCGCTGGAGTCGGAATCGTACTTGTATCTCCTGAAGGATTGGTCATTCAAAAAGCTTATTCTCTGGACGAGCCATGCTCCAACAATATGGCTGGGTATAATGCTCTACTCATTAGTCTCCAATTGGCTAGACAGTTAGATATTGAATATATAGAAGTATATAGAGACTCTAAGCTGATCGTCAACTAGATTAGAGGCACGTATGAAGTTCGAAATCAGGACCTCGTTCCATATTATGATGCAGCAGTCAGACTGGCTACATCGTTTAAAGGTTTCTTCATTAAACATATGCGTCGAGCATGCAACACAGAGGCTGATGTAATTGCTAATCTTGCAGCAGTATTGGTAATTCTAGTAAGAAGACAGCAAATAATCGTCATCACTAACAAAGAATTATTTTGCATCGAGAATAATTCGAATATTGAATTCAGTAATTCAGTCGAAGTTGACACCATTAGTGAAGACTGGAGGGTTCCTTTCATCGACTTCCTGGTACATAATATCTTACCCGAAGATCCCAAGGAAGCTACAATAAATTGTCGGTAATCACTCCAATTTTATTACAATCACACTTCCAAAACACACTATCGGCGGACATTTGACTGTCTGCTTCTATGCTGTCTTACGGGAGATGAAGAAAAAAATAATACTACGTGAATCTTACGATGGTGTCTGTAGTACATATCAACCCGGTCTTAAGCTACAGGATCGTATCCGACGTATGGGCTACTACTGGCCCACTATGGCATCAGATGCCATCGAGTATGCAAGGAAATGTCGAGCGTGTCAAATCCATGCAGACTTCATTCACCAACCATCAGAATTCCTACATCCAACTGCAGCATCATGGCCCTTTCAAGCTTAGGGTATGAATGTCATTGGTCCTATCGACCTACCATTATCTAGAGGACATTGGTTTATAATAGCTATAACTGACAATTTCTCAAAGTGGGCAGAAGCTATACCCTTGGCTGAAGTCAAAACCAGTAGTATGATTAATTTCATTAAACATCATGTGATTTATTGATTCGGCGTCCCTCGATGAATCATCCATGATAATGGGCCTCAATTTATCAGTCAAAAGTTTACTCGATTCTGTGGTGACAATAGGATCAACAATGTTGCTTCCACAGCCTATAATCTTGTAGCTAACGGTTTGTAGCACCCAGTTTCCCAAATGAGGGTAATTTTAAAATTTTGTGTTTATAATTATTTTAATAATGATATTTAATTCATGATATAATTTTTGGTGATTTTAAATCATTTTAAAATTATTTAAATCAATGACTTGTGGTTTTGACGTTTTGCTAGTGAAACCCTAGAGACTGTTTGACCTAGAGCCTAACCATGTGATTATGATATTTTAATATCATTTTTGGCCTAAGAATATTTTTGCATTTGACCTCTTTGAATTATTTTGATATTATTTTATTATTTATGATATTATTTTGGGGTTATTTGAGTCGGGTTCGAATTTCAACTCAATCCGACTTGAAACGGGGACCCGGGGGTAGTTTGACTCTAGTGGGACCCACACACTAGTTAGGCATGGCCCACATGATATTAATTTTAGTCCACATGATAAAAATATTTTAGTTAGAGGTTAGACTAATTATTATAGATAAGGTTAGTGTGATTAGAGACTTTAGAATGACTAATTTAGCCCCAACCAATTAGCCATTTCCTAATACTCATAGAATAGGTTAGTGGGGGTATTTTGGACCTTACCATAATAGGACAAATAGCCCCATATGGCCAGCCACTTTGGGAGAGGATAGCCTCAAGTTCATTTCATTATTCTCATCCACACTCTCTCTCTTGTTCTTCCCCAAATTCCTAGAGAGCAATCCCTAGCAATTTCTCCACCAAATCCTTCCATTTTGCCACCAAATCTTCTTCTTTCCTTCTCCATTGTAGCCAAGGAGGAAGCTACCCAAGTTTGGGAGGATTCGGAGCTCATTCGTGTCCTTTTGGAATCTCTACGTGTCGGTGTCGCTCCGGGAAGGCTTTTCTTTGATTCGATCTACCGGGAGGTATAAATCCCTTCTCATTTTCATTTCCTCATGCATATAGTTCTATTTTGAACCCATAGGAATGATCTCCATGGTTGTATCTCCATTTGTGTCCATTTCGTGTCCATTTGGAGGTCATAGGAGTGTCCTTTGTGTTGTGGTTGTGTCCATGTGGGAAAATCCCAAATTTGGACACACTATGTGTTGTTGTTATGTATGAATGAATTATTACATGTTTAATCTCATATTTTTGTATTGGAGATGTGTTCTATAGTGTCTCATATATATATATATATAGCGTTTTCGTTTCCGTCATGATTTTTATCCACGTTTTTAATTTCAGTCCTAACTTAGAAATGTCATAACTTCTAGCTTAAAGCTCGGTTTAATCTCCCATTTTTTTAAAAGAAGCATATTGAAGTTAGCTTTCCAAAAACATGTATTAATAGGCCTAATTCTTTCTGTAACTTTCTGGAGAATTATTTGAGTGTCAGTTGTACGATAGACAAACGCGTTCTCGGTGTTTTCGCGATTTCGGGAGTTTCCGGAAACGAAAACGCGATCCGTTTGAAGTTTCGGAAAGCTAACACATAGATCTATAACATACTTTAATACTAGAATTTTATTTATGCTGAGATGGTATAGTATTGATTATTAGTAGGAGTTACTATTCGGCATGTGCATTTTGTGCACCCTTGTGTGTAATATAATATTCTATTTGATTTTAACCCATATTAATGTATATACATTATGTAATTAAATAGAGAATGTAAGCATGAGTAAATGTTTAAATAAATAATGTATAAGGTGTAAGTATCCTATCTAATGTAAGCATGTATAAATATGGCTTGTAATGAATATGTAGGTTCTATAGTATGTAATGTATGGTGCATATAGTGGTACAAGAGAATAAATAAATGATGAATGAATGCAAGCATGAATGTAATGTAATAATAGATGTAATGTATGCAATATACAAGTTAATGAGATGTAATGTTCTATGTTAACACAAATCCTATATTACCTCATGTACCCCCTTACACTATGTTGACACTATCACACTTGACACATTGTTCACTTACACTTTGACACTCTTTGATATGTATACACTATGCATGCCCATTTAACCCTCACTTGCCCCTTTGTCATGTTCACATACACACACGTAGCCTCTTAAATAAGTATTTATGAATATAGTTAATTTAGCTATGTATGTATATTATATATATGTTAGCATATTGTGTTGTAATATATAAGTTTATATAACCATTTGAAATGCCATAATTATAGACCTAATGTTGAATACCAATATATGTATGTGTATATATGTGTAGACATATATAGCTTAAAGTAATAGATTACCTAGTGTATATCCAATATGAATTCTTGCCTATTTGAGTATTGAATAATTGCATGTTATATAGAGTTGGGTGTATGTTGGCTTGTATAGCCTTGTATTGATGTGTGCTTGCTAGAATAGTCTTGGTTAGGCCTAGTAAGACTTGCTGGGTTAGGACATGACCTAGTTTGACCTAGTTTGACTAGTGCAGTTGACCAGAGTTGACCAAGGGTTGACTTTGGCCTAGTTTGACCTAGATACATGTAGAATGCATTGTAGTGCTTTATATTACCCTTCTGGACATGTTGTGACTTGTGCTGTTCTAATTAGGAGCCAGACACCTCTCCTCGGACAGTATCTTTACCTTGGACATTCAGATATCAGGCGAGTACATTCTCTGATATTTTCATACTTGTCTGGACTATACTCTTGCTCTAGATTACTTTACTTGATACTGACACGTATCTTCACGGATTAGTACTATATGGATCCTTTCCTGAGATGTTATCCCTCTACGGGTGCATCGGGTATTTCATGTTCATGTACTTTATCATGTGCATCAGGTACTCCTTGTACTCGTACTAGTTCATGTTTTTACATGTTCTCATGTACTTTCATGTGCTTCATGTGCTTTCATGTGCTTTATCATGTGCCTCATGTACTACTCATTACATGAGTTCACGTATCTTAGCTGTATTCATGTGCTTATAACATAACTTGAACGGATCCTTGTGTATTGATTGGGACGGGGTGAGTAGAATTGGTTATGTGATCACTATCCCCAGTAGTTGTATTCATGTGCCTCCTTATTTGTATTCATGTGCCCCCAAGCTGTTTACATAACCATTGTGCTCTAAATCACGTAGCCACTTACAGTCTCTACTATCATGTATTTACTTTAAGTTACAAAATATCTCATGTTTACTCGTACTTCCTATTCAGCACTTCCTGTATTTTACTCTATTGTATGATTTATACTCCTAACCTGCTATGAACTGTTTTAGAGATATGTGCTCGTTCCCGTCCTGACTGGACCTGTTGATAAATTTTCCAGATAGCTTGGAGGTTGCCTGCTAGCCTAGAGGAGACACATTAGAGGTTGTTTAGGTAGTTATTTTAATTGTCTGGAGTTGTATTTACTATATGGATTACTGTATCTGAGTTTGGAGATTTGAGATGTATTTCTGGATTTGTGTATCTTAGACACTTAGATTTCTCTCTGTTGTACCTCTTTTGGATTTCATGTTTTATCTATCCTTATCATGCTCTACCTTAGATGTGATTGAGTCTGTACCTGCTATGTCACCCCCATTCGGGGAGTATAAATTGTTTAGCCTTATACTGTTAGATGCATGAGACCTAGGACAGCGTTCTACCGCCGATACTGCGGCGTAGGCTGGACGTACCCACTTCTCGTGCCCTAACTCTAGGGTGCGGGTCGTGACACGTTTTTAGTGGTGGCCCATGCAGGTCGAGTTTGTGTAGTGGTATTCGAACTAGAGTACCACTACAGCCTGCAGTAGGATTAAGATATATTTTTGAAGATACTCAATCACTGTTAGGATTCCTTGAAAGATTCTTGGGATGACCCTTGAGAATCTCATTTTGAATTCCGATTTAAACTCCTTTTTCTTGTTTTGATTCACCTTTTTCCTTGACTTGAATTTGATTTTGTGGATTCATTGTAGTACTTTGAATCCTGGTATTAGTTGATGATTTTGATAAAATTTTGTAGTTGTTGATTTAATTTTGTATTTAGATTAATATTTTTAAATCCAAGGTACTCAATCACAATTAGGATTCTTTGAGAGATTTCTGGGACGACCCCTGAGAAACTCATTTTGAACTTCAATTGGAATTCCTTTTCCTCTTGTTTGGATTCACCCTCATTCTTTGCTATTGAATTTAAGCTTGATGGGTTCCTCTCGTTTGAACCGATGAGAAGGAACACATCTTCATTATTCTTTCTCGCTATTATTTTCTTGCATTCTTATTTACCTCTTATCTTAAACTCTGTCTCATTACATTAATTACCCATATCTTGTCGTCTCTACCAGATGTACTTCGAAACCCTTGAATCTTCGTATCTTTTGCATGGGGAAGGCTAAGGAAGTGACGTAAATTATGTAGCTCAGAGAAGACGTAACTGGTTATTTTATGATGATCTAAAGGAAATCAAATATGGAGTGTTCCATATGGAAACTTGAGATAGAAATGTCGTAAAGGTCTCGAATAGAATAAGGAGATATATACTGCCAATCTGGAAACAATTACATTTAGAGAAATTTTGGGGTTATGAGATAGTTTATATGTGTATTCAAAACTAATGAGGATATCAGAGGTCAACCTAGTTTTGAGAACTTAGAAAATCTTGGTTATTGATTCTGGAGAAAACTTTTACTCTGAGGCTATGTAAAAGGTTAGTAATGGAAAAGAGAAGTTAATTGTGTTTAATAAGGATATTAAACAAGATGTTGCGAGGAAATGACTAGGGATAGAGAGAGCACAAAGTTATGAAAGTTTAGAGATTGTTGTGAAATATTTTTAGGAGAATAATATTCAAGGGTGTATGTCGAAGAAAATACGGAAGTTGACTTTATGATGGAAGATAAGTTTTATAAGGCCTAGAGATTTAAATTAAATAATACGAGGAGAACAATTTGAACAAGTTCAAGAAATTCGTAAATGGGATTTAGAGGTTTTGGGTCAAATTTAAGACAAGGTGAAAGAACTTGGAAATTTAAATAAATGGTTAATGTTGATTCCTAAATGTGAGGGTTGTGCTTCAAGAGTGATGTTTGGAAATTGGGAATTGCCTACGGTCGTCATGGTAAGGGTTTAAGTAAAGGTTAAATTTTTATATGGAGACTGGTGAGGTAAAGATATGATTGGCAAGTTATGACCAGATGAACTTAAGAGTATCAGAAGCATATGACTAACTCGATCTTCATTATTTTTGTGCATTAATTACCACCTCTTGAACTCCCACTTTCTAATTGAGATCCTTGACGTTCCTTATCGTGACTTTGATATTCGGAATGTAATACTAGCTGTTACCCTCCAACAAATCTTATATGCAAGACCTAGACGAGCTCACCTTCGTGTAGGTATATCATGTCCCACTAAAACCCGTCTTCTTGTACTCTAATTTCTTGATATAATTTTCTGGTCAACTGGCTAAACTATAACCTCTACCATTATACTAAATTTCTTCTTATTTCAATTAGAAATCTAGCCTTGACTCAATTCTTTCGACCTGACATGTGATGGTGTTCTGCTTGTTTCCTTAGATGCTTAACCTTGTACCTTATCTGATTACTTGACCCGTTGGTTAAGAAACTTGGACTATGTAATTCCTTTCATTATTACCACCCTTATATCTTGTGCTGCTAAATTAGCCTTAGTTTTGCAAGCTTATCTATTTTCGAGCTTGGTCATGACATATTTTATTGGGTGGCCACCCACTAATATTATGTCTAATCAGAACCGGTACATGATGGTCTGATCAACCTATTACACTTTGGTTCGCTTTTTCATGTATCAATCTACGAGAATGGAGACATAGTTAAACTTGACCCTAGAGTCTCATTCGCAACAGCCTTGACAATTCTTCTTGAAATCTTTTCATCGCCTATGAACCTCGTATTCGTACTCAGTCGAATTAAATTTAATCATGACCTGAACCTCCATCATTGGATGCTCGTGCTCATACTTTGATTTTATTGATTTTCCTTCTTGCCCAAATCTCGTTTTATCCCGAAATTGATCAATTTAGATCGTGTCAAGACAAAAATCTATTTATGATTTGTTGTGTCTAAATTTTCAATTTTTGCCATTTTATAGAATAGTAAGCTTTTAATAATTTCTTAGTTGCTTGTTAATGACCAATTTTTATATAGGATGGTAGACAGCCCTACAACCTTGATGATTGTTGTTTCCTTACCTTCCCAATTAGGACACCCTAGATTGTTTGTGTGTTGATACCATAGTACTGTTTTGACCTAGAATGATTAGTGTACCTAGGTGAGACTTCCAACTGCTACGGTATGCCCTGACCTTGTATACTATTCCTTCAAATTGCATGACTTAGATAAAAAAAAAATTTCAGACCTTGATTGTTGGGAAATAGGGACGTCACCCCATTAGTATCAGTTGTAGATATATATAGGTTAGTCCTTGATGTGGAGATGTGTGTCTATAAACATGTAGCTTATGAGATTTATGAGAGATTATAGTATCAGCCTTGATAGGATGTACTAGTCTTTTGGTGAGTATAAATGTGTTATGAGAGATAGGGGCCTATATGTCTTAGTAATGTATCGTTCCTATGGTAATAGAATGTATTAATAGATGGTTAATAGGAAGATAATAGTTTGAGCATACCTATAGCCTATGATCAGTTCCTTTTCATCCTTAGTTAAGACCACTTTAAAATATGTCCAGTCCCTTGGATATAGGTTCCAGTCCATATTTTATTGAAGTTCCATTACTGCCGTACAGCAGAGCAGTATTGGAGGTATTCCTAGATTGACACTTTTTAGATGTCCGTTTATTATTCCAGTGTTAGGAAGTGTTACCTTAGATATTGGGTAGGTTAGAGGCTCTAGAAGGAGTACTATCGATCTTAAATTTTGTGGACGAAATTTTTCTAAGGTGGGTAGAGTTGTAGCACCCAGTTTCCCAAATAAGGGTAATTTTAAAATTTTGTGTTTATAATTATTTTAATAATGATATTTAATTCATGATATAATTTTTGGTGATTTTAAATCATTTTAAAATTATTTAAATCAATGACTTGTGGTTTTGACGTTTTGCTAGTGAAACCCTAGAGACTGTTTGACCTAGAGCCTAACCATATGATTATAATATTTTAATATCATTTTTGGCCTAAGGATATTTTTGTATTTGACCTCTTTGAATTATTTTGATATTATTTTATTATTTATGATATTGTTTTGGGGTTATTTGAGTCGGGTTCGAATTTCAACTCAATCCGACTTGAAACGGGGACCCGGGGGTAGTTTGACTCTAGTGGGACCCACACACTAGTTAGGCATGGCCCACATGATATTAATTTTAGTCCACATGATAGAAATATTTTAGTTAGAGGTTAGACTAATTATTATAGATAAGGTTAGTGTGATTAGAGACTTTAGAATGACTAATTTAGCCCCAACCAATTAGCCCTTTCCTAATACTCATAGAATAGGTTAGTGGGGGCATTTTGGACATTACCATAATAGGACAAATAGCCCCATATGGCCGGCCACTTTGGGAGAGGATAGGCTCAAGTTCATTTCATTATTCTCATCCACACTCTCTCTTGTTCTTCCCCAAATTCCTAGAGAGCAATCCCTAGCAATTTCTCCACCAAATCCTTCCATTTTGCCACCAAATCTTCTTCTTTCCTTCTCCATTCTAGCCAAGGAGGAAGCTACCCAAGTTTGGGAGGATTCGGAGCTCGTTCGTGTCCTTTTGGAATCTCTACGTGTCGGTGTCGCTCCGGGAAGGCTTTTCTTCGATTCGATCTACCGGGAGGTATAAATCTCTTCTCCTTTTCATTTCCTCATGCATATAGGTCTATTTTGAACCCATAGGAATGACCTCCATGGTTGTATCTCCATTTGTGTCCATTTCGTGTCCATTTGGAGGTCATAGGAGTGTCCTTTGTGTTGTGGTTGTGTCCATGTGGGAAAATCCCAAATTTGGACACACTATGTGTTGTTGTTATGTATGAATGAATTATTACATGTTTAATCTCCTATTTTTGTATTGGAGATGTGTTTTATAGTGTCTCATATATATATTAGTGTAGAGAGTGAGTTCTTGATATATTATGTTATATACTTGTGTTCTTTTGTCTCAAACTACCCAAATCCGTCATGATTTTTATCAACGTTTTTAATTTCAGCCCTAACTTAGAAATGTCATAACTTCTAGCTCAAAGCTCGGTTTAATCTTCTATTTTTTTTAAAAGAAGCGTATTGAAGTTAGCTTTCCAAAAACATGTTTTAATAGGCCTAATTATTTCTGTAACTTTCTGGAGAATTATTTGAGTGTCAGCTGTACGAAAGACAAATGCGTTCTCGGTGTTTTTGCGATTTCGGGAGTTTCCGGAAACGAAAACGCGGTCCGTTTAAAGTTTCGGAAAGCTAACACATAGATCTATAACATACTTTAATACTAGAATTTAATTTATGCTGAGATGGTACGGTATTGATTATTAGTAGGTGTTACTATTCGGCATGTGCATTTTGTGCACCCTTGTGTGTAATATAATGTTCTATTTGGTTTTAACCCATGTTAATGTATATACATTATGTAATTAAATAGAGAATGTAAGCATGAGTAAATGTTTAAATAAATAATATATGAGGTATAAGTATCCTATCTAATGTAAGCATGTATAAGTATGGCTTGTAATGAATATGTAGGTTCCATAGTATGTAATATATGGTGCATATAGTGGTGCAAGAGAATAAATAAATGATGAATGAATGCAAGCATGAATGTAATGTAATAATAGATGTAATGTATGCAATATACAAGTTAATGAGATGTAATGTTCTATGTTAACACAAATCATATATTACCTCATGTACCCCCTTACACTATGTTGACACTATCACACTTGACACATTGTTCACTTATACTTTGACACTCTTTGATATGTATACACTATGTATGCCCATTTAACCCTCACTTGCCCCTTTGTCATGTTCACATACACACACATAGCCTCTTAAATAAGTATTTATGAATATAGTTAACTTAGCTATATATGTATATTATATATATGTTAGCATATTGTGTTGTAATATATAAGTTTATATAACCATTTGAAATGCCATGATTATAGACCTAATGTTGAATACCAATATATGCATGTGTATATATGTGTAGACATATATAGCTTAAAGTAATAGATTACCTAGTGTATATCCAATGTGAATTCTTGCCTATTTGAGTATTGAATAATTGCATGCTATATAGAGTTGGGTGTATGTTGGCTTCTATAGCCTTGTATTGATGTGTGCTTGCTAGGATAGTCTTGGTTAGGCCTAGTAAGACTTGCTGGGTTAGGACATGACCTAGTTTGACCTAGTTTGACTAGTGCAGTTGACCAGAGTTGACCAACGGTTGACTTTGGCCTAGTTTGACCTAGATTCATGTAGAATATATTATAGTGCTTTATATTACCCTTCTGGACATGTTGTGACTTGTGCCGTTCTAATTAGGAGCCAGACACCTCTCCTCGGACGGTATCTTTACCTTGGACATTCAGATATCAGGCGAGTACACTCTCTGATCTTTTCATACTTGTCTGGACTATACTCTTGCTCTAGATTACTTTACTTGATGCTGACACGTATCTTCATGGATTAGTACTATATGGATCCTTTCCTGAGATGTTATCCCTCTACGGGTGCATCGGGTATTTCATGTTCATGTACTTTATCATGTGCATCAGGTACTCCTTGTACTCGTACTAGTTCATGTTTTTACATGTTCTCATGTGCTTTCATGTGCTTCATGTGCTTTCATGTGCTTTATCATGTGCCTCATGTACTACTCATTACATGAGTTCACGTATCTTAGCTGTATTCATGTGCTTATAACATAACTTGAATGGATCCTTGTGTATTGATTGGGGCGGGGTGAGTAGAATTGGTTATGTGATCACTATCCCCAGTAGCTGTATTCATGTGCCTCCTTATTTGTATTCATGTGCCCCCAAGCCGTTTACATAACCATTGTGCTCTAAATCATGTAGCCACTTACAGTCTCTACTATCATGTATTTACTTTCAGTTATAAAATATCTCATGTTTACTCGTACTTCCTATTCAGCACTTCCTGTATTTTACTCTATTGCATGATTTATACTCCTAACCTGCTATGAACTGTTTTAGAGATATGTGCTCGTTCCCGTCCTGACTGGACCTGTTGATAAATTTTACAGATAGCTTGGAGGTTGCCTGCTAGCCTAGAGAAGACACATTAGAGGTTGTTAAGGTAGTTATTTTAATTGTCTGGAGTTGTATTTACTTTATGGATTACTGTATCTGAGTTTGGAGATTTGAGATGTATTTCTGGATTTGTGTATCTTAGACACTTAGATTTCTCTCTGTTGTACCTCTTTTGGATTTCATGTTTTATCTATCCTTATCATGCTCTACCTTAGATGTGATTGAGTCTGTACCTGCTATGTCACCCCCATTCGGGGAGTATAAACTGTTTAGCCTTATACTGTTAGATGCATGAGACCTAGGACAGCGTTCTACCGCCGACATTGCGGCGTAGGCTGGACGTACCCACTTCTCGTGCCCTAACTCTAGGGTGCGGGTCGTGACACGGTTTGGTAGAAATATTCAACAAAACCATCATCAAGCTTCTCAAAAAGTTCATTTCTACTAATAAAGTAATTGGAGTGAAAAGCTCGGAGAGTATCTCTGGGCTCATCGTACTACCGTACGCACTCCGACCGGTTGTACATCTTTTTTTTTGGTGTATGGATGTGATGATGTCCGGCCATTAGAGTTTCAAATCCCATCATTGAGAATTGCAATCACCAATGAACTCACAATAGAAAACAATGATCAGCTTCGACTTCAGGAGCTTGAAGTACTTGACGAGAGACGGCTACTAGCTCAACAACATATCGAGCTATATCAAGCCCGTATCTCAAAAGCCTTCAACCGTAAAGTCAAAGTACGAGCATTTCAAAAAAAAAAATTGGTCCTTACTGTCATACGTCCTATGACCATGACACACATGAGTAAAGGCAAGTTCGAACCAAAGTGGGAAGGTCCCTATGTTGTAAGCAAAGTTTTCTTAAATTGAGCTTATCAACTGACCGGGATGGACGACTGAGTTGCTATGATGCCTATTAATGGAAAATTCCGGAAGAAATATCATGTTTGAAAATATAAACTATATTTCCTAACAAATATTATAATATTTTAAATCTTTAAATCCCCAGCGGAGTCTATTTAGATCATATCACATCATCACAAACATCGTCTTTTGGAGCCCAGTTGTTTTAAAAGATATTTTATTTTTGAGTCCTAGTTGACTCAAAGATAATCAATAGATATAGGAATTCATGTCCATATTACCTCTGAATTCTACTATCTATATCAACGACTTGTCACGTCTATGTTACCTCTGATAATGTCATCTTTGAAATAACAATATCTCAAAATAATATTATCATGTCCACATTACCTTCGAATAGATATAACGAGTATTGTTGTTTTCTAGAAGATATGTCATGTCCGGTACCTCTGAACATACTTCCTACTCTTATCTATTACTTACGTCTATAAATGATTAGCTTCTGAACATACATCCAGATAGCTTCACCCTAAGATTGAGTGCTAATATAAATGATTAGCTTCTTTAAAGCCTCATCACGCTCTACTCGAGAATCAAGCACCCTCTTCTTGGCCAATTCTCTCATGACGTCTGGTTGCAAAGGCTGCAGGGATTTCACTTAAAGTTCTATTTCTGCACACTTGACATTGAGGAAGTCGTTATGCTGCCTGATCATATCATCGAGTTGACTAGCAGCAACTTGATATAATACATGTCTTCACGAAGTCTGGCCATTTCAGCTTCCAGCTGCTGAAGGCAAGTTTAGTTCTCGGCTACTTCCTTTTCCTTTTTTCTATGCTTTAGCCTTATGATGCTCCACAGAAGAGGTGACCTCTGTGATGCTGTTTTCCATCCCTGCAGATCATTTTGTGATGGCAATCATAGCATCTGTCAGAACAAGTTGTTGCTCTTCCAATTCACGAGCTAAAGCCTCACATTCTGCATCTACTTGGCTCTGAATGTTTCCCCTGATCAGATTTTGATAAGATTTGATGGGTTCTTCGAGTTCATCTAGAATGTGTTCCAAGAAGTTAACCCTCTCCAGGTCATCAATATTACGTATGGTTCCGATTGCAAAAGAGGCAGTGCTCCTCACTGAATCATAAGATTGGCCTTTTTCTATGGCCATCTATACCAGAATACTCAAGGAAATGAAGAAAGCCTGTGTATACGTTTCGACGAGGCCGTTATTCATTACTGAGAGACCAGGTGTTGCTGCTGTAATAAGAGTTCCTCGTCCTATAAAAGAGGGAGGGATCACTGTAGGTACTCCAGGGGATCTTGGTGCAGTCATTCTTGAAGAACTCCCTTTTATCATTTCCTTGTCTGGGAGAGCCATTGTTGAGCTGAGACTAAAAGCTGCAAAAGTTAACGGGGTTGCAATGGTAGTCCCTATAGGAGCCTCTGCAATTAAGAAATTATAATCGTCATATCATATCAAAGAAGCAATGATGAATAAAAGTAAACAATTTACCTGAGCCCGACGGCACATATGGGGTCTCATGAGGCAGCTCTCGGCCTGTGCGAAGCCTCATCATGGTAGTCTCGGATACAGCCACCTGAATAATTCTAGCCACTGAGCCTCCTGACCGAAAATGGCTGCTTTCAGCCCCTGATTCTGTTTGACCTGTTGGAGCTGCCACTTCCGCTCCCTTTGTCTCGAAAACACGTTCAATTGGGGGTATGAATCCCTTCAACCTCAGTTCCGAGATTCTCATCAATCCCAATATTTCTAAGGTCCTTATCCTGATCTTTGTCATCTTCTTTGTTATCATCAAGGTCTTCATTATCATTCTCATTACATAGGCATTCATCACCCTCAACATCAACATTTAAGTTCTCATCAAACTGTGGGTCAACGAGATTCTAGTTATCATCTTTTGGGCTTTGATGCCCTCTATCAACAGTAGGATGCTCTTCACCCTCACCAGTGGTATGGCCCTCTTTGGCCATTAAGTCTTGATCTTTTGGGACTTCTGCTAGAGTTGGATCTACTCCAGCTCTATTGAGATCGGAAGTGGTATCTGTAGAGTCTTCTTCGATCAACTCATCACCAAAATCACAACCTTTAAGAGCCGCTATCATTTCTTGATCCTCTTGAGAGAAGGTAGGAGTTTGGATTATGGAAGGAGCTGCAACTTCAGGATTGGAGTCCATTGAAGGCAATACCTTCTCAGGAACTGTGGTTTCCGAAACCTCTAGAGTTGGGGACGACATTATTATTCCTGCTACAGCTAGTGTAGTTGTAGGAATGGTCATCTGCATAATCATGCGTTCTGAAGTATCCGCTATGACGACTGGAGCTGGAATGTTAATTTCTGAAGCCTCTGCCAATAAAAAAAGGTCAACGTCAATATTTTACTCAATCATGATCACATTAAAAAGAGTACGAATATTACCTTCAGGAGGTGGCAGATCCTGTAAAGGCAATAACAAATCAGGTCGACTTGAAGGCTCTTTCGGCATTAAAGGAGTTGGTGAAGCATTAGTTCCTTGACGATCTGCTCGAGTCACTATTAACTTCCTTCTAACCATACGTATAAAAGGTGCCGGAGGTGATTCTTCAGTTTCGACCGGAGCATCTTGTACAGTCGGCCTTCTACTAATCTTTTTATCAACGACTTTACTATGTCTTGGAATTAAAAAGGGAGTTACTTCTCCTCCTCTAGGAGAATTTCCTGTGTTCATTAGCTTCGTCTGGGATCTTGTAGTCCTAGTAGTAGGTTGCTCAACAAGAACCAATGATGTTTTCTTCTTTCGCCCTGGAGCCTTAGGAGGGGAAGGGAGTTCATCTGGGTGTGATGGAACAGATGGTTCTCCGGTCTTTTGCCTTTTACCAAGCCACTTCACGGGAGACTTCTCCTTCTACTTCTTAAATGAGGTATCCAATGGTTCATTCACTTCATCAAAAAAACCAACAAGATAGCCTTTAGAGGTTCATCAACAGGATCATGGTCTTTCGCATCTCAAAATTTTTGTATAGTGTGAACCCCCGATTGTGCTTGTTTGGCGCTTACAAAACTATCAGCCAAGTTGAAACTCACGAAGAAAGTATTGGCTGAAGTATAAAAATTTGTATATGTATATAACATACACGGACCTACTTCAAATATAGCAGAGGGCATGGTGAATACAGCCTTGATACCTCTTGCATTATAATAACTCTAGGCTCTGGCCCCATCTATCAAATAACCTTTGGCTTGTAAGCAGGTGGTGGCATTCCCCACGTGAATTTGATTATAGCCGAACTATCGAACGAATAGGCTTGGTAAATATGGCTCCAGAAAGCATTCACCCTCGAACCGAAGCACTAGGTGGGAGGGTCGGATCATCTTCAGCTACATAAAAGTCGGTGGGGTTAGACGGAGTATCATAGGTTCTAAGTACATGAGTTGAGGTGGAAATTTTCATATCCTAGAGAAGGAGGGACACAGTGGAATTTCTGTCCAGAACCCATATTCAAAGACTTTCTACACTCTGAAAGGGTGTTTATGCTCCATCGAATGGTGGCGTAACGCCTGATGAAGTCTACTCCAACAGTACTCATAGCCGGGTCCATCAGACTGGGATGATGCAATAACAGCCACCTGAATAGATAGACATAAGGCATCTTGGGACGAGGAAAGGTGTCTCGACTGTTGGGATCATTCATCATACTGTCGACAAAAGAACGTAAACCTGCGTTCATTCGATAAGTCATAGCCGAAAGAACATCCATCTTGTAGCCAAATACTAGACATACAGCCATGAATAGTACGCCTTCGTAGAATTTGTCGACGGCACTGGCTCCAGGAACCACGAACCGTCGTATCCACAAGGAAAGAAAACCCGCTAAAATAGCTTCTCGAGACATGGATAGGTAAAGGTAGTTCTCAGTAATAGCACCGGCAGTAAATGGATGCTAATCTTCGTTCAGTATGTTGTCAAAATGTTTGGATTTTTCTATCATCTTTTCGACAGTACAGCGGTCAAACGGCTTGAAGAAACAAGGTTCACAAGCTTGACTCTCATTGATCTTGTCTTCTTAAATGTGGCCCAAAAATAAGTACAGCAGCCACTTAGTCATATAGCATGTCCCTTTTGCGGCACTCTGATAATAGAGGGTACAAATCATGAAGTGGCATAAAAGTTCCTCGAAGACGGCTACCATCTGTTGATTCTATTTGGCTAAAGTATTTAGCTCTTCATTCATTGGTACGTATTCTTTGTATGGGTTTTCACCCATTGGCAAATGAGAAAGATATTGCATCTCGAGAAGTGCAAAGCCAATCTCTCCAGAAGGGGTCATAAGGTGCCAGTTATATCATTATACTGTTCCACCAGAGCCAAGAATAAATTGGGATTGGGACGGATGCCATAAGTAGTGGTCCAGATTGGATCGTAGAGTTCCAGTTCAAGAAGCTTGTCTTTCAATTGGTCCAGAGCCCAAACTACAACACTATTCCCGCGCTTCATCTCTGGATTCTTCAAGCCTATCAATCTCATAGCTTGATCTAGATATTTTCCCTAAACCTTAGCAAATATATTTGCGAAAAAGGGAATTCTTACGGGAATCAACAGGGATGAATCTGCAGAAGGCACACAACTCGGTTTTAAGCCTCTCCGGTGGGAACTGAATCTCTCTGAATGACTATAGAACATGTCTTTATTCTTGGGACATAATTTATGGCATATTTTACCAACCATGGTCTGTTGGATTGGAGTCAAGTCCCATGCCATCCATCGAGGAGAACTGGAATGAGCATATCGAGATACAGATAAGTGTCTCGACATCTCTGTGAGATACATCAATCTGTCTCCGCTCCGATAAATCCTGCCCTTTCGTTTTGATTTGGGCTGATCTATTTTCTTGATGCCATCACTAAATAAGAAAGCTGGTTTCTTGTGGGGGACTTGGTCTAAACTCATGAGGGGTTCTCCATTCATCAAACACAAAAAGTCCTATCCTCTTGAGATACTAGCATTGTTCTTCTAGATTCTGGAAGATCATATTAAGGATATAAAACATGAGACAAATCCTCTTGGTAGTCCGATACTCGAAAAGCTGAAGCCAATCTCTCAGCATCGGGGTCTTCTCTGAGATCAACTGCAAAAGAAGAAGCAAAGTTTAGAAACATGAAAGATCAAATTGCAAACTTTGCACAAAAATATTCAATTTGCACAAACCAACACAAATTGCACGAGCACAATGGCTCTTGAGTGGCGCATGATCAAAAATCTTAAGTCAATGCCTTATGAAAAAATTATTTTGTTAGTTTGGCATAAAATATGACAATCCATCAAAGTGTTGCACATAAACAACAGTTTAAAGCATTGAACGTAAGACAGTTCAAAACTTGCGCGAGGTCAGTTTTGCTCAGGATCTAGACGGCACCAGTTCGTAGGTTACACAAAAGCTACTTGGCGCAAGTGTGTTTTTGCGCAAGTTTGCTTTTAATACATAACACAATTTGTAAAAAATAAAGAGTGTGTGCTATGATGCGGCCAACACTCCAAAAAGTAGAGACGCGGGTGGTGAAGTGCGCAGGGATAACCAGAGCTCTAAAAAGAGATGGTCGACGCTGACACAATACACTGCCATCGAGTGGCACTCCAAGATCGGTCGTTTAGTTCTCCGATGATCACCTTCAAGAGGTGGGTTCGCCCTCTCGACTCTCGCCAATGGTGGTACGTACTAAGGCGCCCTTTGTGTTACGATGCACGAAGAAGGCTCGGCGACCCCCTTGCCCTTGTCAATAGCAGATCTCCTCGGTGCCATTGATGGTCGGAAGAGCTTCTAAGGTTAAGAAGAAGAAGAAAAAGAGTTGGAGAGAAAATAACTTTTCAATAAAAGTAAATTTTCTCTCTCTTAAATAGCTATTTATAGCCTTTGGCAACTTTTTTGACCGTTGTGCAACCTACGCACAAAACTCGAATCAGCTACAACAGTATCCAGCGCCAGTCAAACAAATCACTTCTAATTCAAAGTATTTCAAATTTGAAAAATTGATGGGGGTCTTGTAGGAGCTCAAAAATAATTAGGTGCTACTCATAAGATAACGCCAGGATTCAAAAGGGCGCTAGTCACTGGGTTGCACGAGGCTTAGGTGGCACTAGGATTAGGTGGCGCGTGCACCACATGGCAAAGCCTCCTCGAGAAGCTGTAAACAGTCACAATGATGACTGACAGCTCATCAGTCCAAAGAAATCTTTTTGAATCCTGGGAAGCGTGACACCCTAGAAGACTGTGTCAGCTTTGTAATAAATACTAACGGCTAGCTCACGCCAGCTATCAAGTGGCGTGAGGTAGTTAATGATGAAAGAACTAACAGACTAATTAGGAGTCAAATTGTGCCTGGCACCACCTATCAAACTGGAACCACCTAATCAATTTTTATCCAGAAGTCAGATGACGTTGCACGTATGCCACTAATCTCGAAGAACGTGTCCACTATACTGCCCGTAATTATGTGCATCACTCTCACAAAATGCTACGTGTCCTTAGTAGTTCGAGTAACCGTTCGAGCAACTAGATGAATGGCGCACAAAATGTAGTACGTGCCACCTAGAATAACTACTTGACAGTTATTTCAGAACTCTATAAATAGAGTTTTAAATCAGTTCTAAAGCATCACTAATGATCATAATCTCCTGACAATGTGTTGCTGCATTCTCTAGAGGCTCGTGTCTTCAATATCACATCGTCCAAGGGATAAAGTGATCATCTTATGATCAGATTTCTACAGTTGTACTTCCCCGGAAATCAATTGTACCCTTTGTACTTTCTTTTTCTTAGTTTGTAGATCAAACTTTTGTTTTTGTAAACAAAATCAATGTATCATGTTGATACTAATACACAACCATACTAATTACCTTGATACTAACAAAACTCATATATCTACCCTTAATCAATACTTACTGATATCCTATACTAACTGCTAAATCCCCTCTCACATTTACTATTACCTAGGTGCACTACTACCTCAAAACATGTACAACATCCCCTATTTCCCCTACCTGCTTAGTATTTGGCCAGGGCTTCAAAGGCAGGCCCCTTATCTAACTTGATGTGCACCTGTAATGCTTCAGTCCCAAAATACGTAGGATTAGGATACTTCTATATGCCAGCTACCCATCGAGAGGACTCCATTCCAACTCGAATACGTATAAGTTGTCTGGTTGTTCTAGAATCAACTACATCTCAATCCACTAAATACTGGTAATAATAACGAATCAAGTGCAGTAAGGCTGATCAGACTATAATACACAGATTTTTGGATAGGCAAATGTATTAGAGTGGATCTCCAATAACATATTTATCATGAACAAGCTAGAAGAAATTAGAAGCTTGTAAAAGACTAGGCTAATAACAGTGAGAATCAAATATAGGATAAAATATAAATAAGGAAGGGAATGATAAAACATAAACTAAATATACTTGTAGTCTTGGTGTAGCAAGCATCCTCCATCAGTGTACCATACCTTCATCTAATGCCTAGAGCGATCACCAGGTCCTCAGGGGACTACCAAGACACATAATATACATGCCTACTGTACAGTAAATAACATGCAAGAAAAATAGTAATAACAAGTATGTAAAAACATGAAAATATGGAGTTCATGCGGATTATAAATTGCCTCATAGATACATCGGGCCAAACAGGCCCGCATGAAGGAAAGCCGCATAACTGTTCAAAGACATATGCGGCCCGTCGACGAACTGCTGTAGAAAAAAAATATGCGACCAAGGAGGAGCAGTTCGACTGATAAAGCTGACAAGCACTGGCAAAACATGACAGTTCTGACACTTCAATAAGAAAGATAAGACGTGAGACGTCGCCCAAAAATAGGGTTCGTACGCCTCCACGTAGGCAAAAGAGCGTCATCCAAGCCGCATGAACCTCATACGGCCCAGCTTGTGCGGCCCCAAAGTTTCTAAACATAATATAACTATGATCCGAGCCGCATGAGCCTCATGCGACCTCACATGATCGAAGACTGAGAACACCATACGCAACGGGACACGTGACAATCTGACCAATTCCTTAACTACCCAGATTTGCTGTAACAAAATCCCAACAAACCGACAGATGACAGCCCGAGAGCGGGTCTTCGCGTGTTAATCAGCCACGTGGCCGCAAGCCGTCCATGCGGCTTAAAATCCATCCTATTATAAATAGCAGGGTGTCACACCCCTGCAAAAGGCTGGCAACCTTAAAAAAAACAATATCTTTACGAGCTAAAGACTGCATCAGATAGTCCACGGAGTAAGGCAGAGTTGATAGCACTTTTCGAGCCTCCACCGTCACCCCCCAGAATCAAAACTAAACAATTGTACTTAGATTATTTCCTAGGCTTTCTTTCTAGGCCCTTCTTTGTACAAGCGAGTTTGCAATCAATTCCAGTGTTCTATAATACCTGTTGTTGATTTTTATGACAAACACGATGGCGACTCTGCTGGGGACATCCTTTTCTTTCGATGAGAAGTTGGTGATATAATCTAACGCGTCCAAGCTCGGCTCTACACAGCAGATGCTTGTGGTCCACTTCGACCAACAAGCCTTCTAAGAATTGCTCTCTGAAGGGACCGTCAGCCCGTCTCAGAAGTGAGCCAACCCGAAGAGGACTCGCAAGGCATCGGTGCGCAAAACTGTTGCCCACGACCAAGTTCTCGAAGAAGCTCCTTCTGCAGTCCAAGACGGTGACCAGAAGTCTCTTGTGTCTCTGTTACCAACCGCAGAGGACCCCACTGTTCCCAAATCCAGCAGAGGAAATACTACGATGTTGAGTTTTTAGGGACACAAGGGAACTCCATGCGGACAAAGAGGAGGCCGCAGAGAGAAGATCTGCAGTCTGCCCATGCAACATCCAACTCTGGCCGCAGGCAGACAACTCATGCGGCAGCCAACTCTCGCCGCAGGAAGATGATCCATGCAGCAACCAGCTCTAGCCGCAAGAAGATGGGCCATGCGACGACCAATCCTACCCACAGACAGGACATCCCATGCGGTCCTGTCAGTAGTTCTGTGTTCGACCGCCTCTCATGCGGTCCCGATGCCATGCAGCCCACCAAGGATACGGAATGTATCAATCTGGACCCTTTTTACTACGCACCTTTCGGCGCTAAGTCAAAAAAGTCTAGGGCAGTGCTGGCTCAACCAGCCCAGTTAACTGTCCAAGTTGCTAACTGTCAGTGGACCCCGTTAACTGTTACGCGGGCTTCTGACGGAAAGTTGTACAGAACCACCCGCGTCCAGTCCCCCAGGGCAAACAAACAGGGTGGATCTTTAAAGTCTCCCTCTGAAGATCCAGAGCAAGTGCTTTTACTAGCCACGGATCAGGGAGCAAACATGATGCCTAAGTACTCATGCTCTCGGGATCCCCGAGTTCACAAGTTTGGTACAAAGGCAGAGCAACTTTCTACCGACTTACCTGACGTGATTACTCACAAGCACAAAATGACAGCGTCAGCATGCAATGAGTCCCTCTTGGGGCATCGTTGCACCCAAGTCATCATCAACTGTTGCTGTAACAAATCAGCAGCGCTTGATGATCGACAGTCAGTTTTCCAGTGACTACAGCAGCCAGCACCTGTACGACAGGTACAAAGTCCAGGGGACGAAGAGTTTTCTTTTACCTCCTGTAATTCAACTCAAACGGTTCACCCTGGCAAGGGAGAAAAGAAGACAGGCTCTTCCAGCCCGTCCATCTCGTCCAGTATTGCAAGGAGACCCTCATCTGGGTGGTTCCCATCAACCACAGGGGGTGTCTATCTAGGCACTTGATCTAAAAAGAGGCTTCCGGCACCCGGGGGTGTACCTTCAGCCTTCTTGAGAGTAGATGAAGTTGGAGGTAGCAGCCCCCATAATTTATGCAACAACTCGGTGTACCAAGAGCACACACATGGGGTAGAGATCCCCCAAAACTCTGTAACAGAATCAGATTTCCCTGAGGGCCACTTCCTTCGCCAAGATGATGCGGCTTCCTGCACATGGGGTAGCACCCCTTCTGAGTCTGACGAAGATGATATTCCCACATTTCCTGGTGATTTCTCTATACAAGGGTACGGTACCGAGAGTACCTCTACCACAATCCCTTCCACCTCTACCCACGTGAGGACAGTCTTTATGACTGATGACGATCATAAAGCACCTTCCGACTGACAATGGTTAGAAGTGCTCGAAGCTATGCTCATGTCCTTAGTCAAGTCGGTGGACGAGATCAAAGCTGCCTTTCCAGCTCAACCAGCAAGGATGCCCAGGCAAACAAGCTTGGGACCTGCAGTCAACGCGGACTCCAACACGACTGCCCCTCATTTGGGTGATGATCCCGTAGCACCATTCGTTCCTTCAGCTACAGATGAAGCCAAGCAGGCTAGGAGGGAAGTCCAGGAGCTTTGAGCGATGTTCAACGCTCGAGACTCCTCTCGGGATCTCAGAATACGGTAGCCATATCCTATCGCATGGAGGGACATACCTTTTCCACCACGGTACAAGCCGTTCTATATCGATTCTTACGATGGGAAGACCTCTGCTAGTCGGTACATAACATACTTTGTAGTCACCACCGACCACCTGTCGCATAGTGACGCCATCCTCACACGATTATTCATCGGAGCATTGGAGGGGATCGTGTTCGATTGGTACCGCAACCATTCCGACAATTGTATCCATTCTTTTGAAGGCTTCAAGCACATGTTTCTGGAGAGATTCTACGAAGTGGGGCATGATGTCATAATGTCATCTCTCATGGACGTTGTTCAGGGAGAGAGAAAACTGACGAGGAACTATATCGAGCGGTTCTGCCAAACCGCGATGAGAATGCCCAGGGCAATCCCGAGAGCTCCCTAATTGATATCTGCCGGAAGAAGCTGCTCCCTACAATTAGCATCTAGATGGGAGACGATCAGTTCAGAGACTGGACGACTTTCATCATAAGTGCTACTAACGCGGAGGCAAAATTGAAGAAGGCTCGCCAGTTGGGATTACATATCCCAGACGGAGAAGATAAGGACAGACGTCCTGGTCCCACATCTAGTAACAACAACAGTGGCGCCACCACCAACCAGGACAATAAGGGCAAACGGGCCATGGTCACTGATGCGACTCAGAAGCCCGAACAAAAACAGGCGAAAGGTCAGTGGCCCAAAAACATGCGGAAGGTTAGAAGCCCGAACAAAAATAGACGTTTGGGGACTTTATCCCTAGTAACCGTCGAGCGTCTCTTCGATTTTCGAGATCATTAAAGATAGAGTTGACGTTTGGGAACCTTATCCCCTCTAACCGTCGACTTTATCTCGAAAATAGATCTACAACCGAGTCAGGAGAATTAAATACAGCGGCTCAAAGCGTCCCTGCGACTCAAGATTTGATCTGCGACTCAGGATCCACCTGCGGCTCAGTATTTCTCTGCGACTCAAGTTCGAAAACCACTTTCTGCAACTTGAAGACTCCCTACGGCTTGGCATATTTTTCATGCTTCTTATTCAAACTATTCTAAATTTGTAATTTAAAAACTTTGAAGGGGGTCTTGTAGAAACATAAAAAATATAGAGTTCATGCAGATTACAAATTATCGTATAGATACTTCGGGCCAAACAGGCTCGCATGAAGGAAAGCCGCATAACTGTTCAAAGATATATGCGGTCCGTCGACGAACAGCTGTAGAAGGAAAATATGTGACCAAGGAGGAGCAGTTCGACTGATAAAGCTGACAAGTCCTGGCAAAATATAAAATTTCTGACCCTTCGACAAAAAAGATAAGACGTGAGACGTTGCCCAAAAGCAGGGTTCGTACGCCTCCATGTGACCAAAAGAGCGTCATCCAAGCCGCATGAACCTCATACGGCCCAGCTTGTGCGGCCCCAAAGTTTCCAAACTTCATGTAACTATGATTCGAGCCGCATGAGTCTCATGCGACCCCACATGATCGAAGACTGAGAAAACCATACACAACGGGACACGTGGCAATCTAACAAATTACTTAACTACCCAGATTTGCTGCAACAAAATTCTAACAAACCGACAGATGGCAGCCCGAGAGCGGGTCTTCACGTGCTAATCAGCCACGTGGCTGCAAGCCGTCTATGCGGCTCAAAATCTATCCTATTATAAATAGCAGGGTGCCATACCCCTGCAAAAGGCTGGCAACCTTCAAGAAAAAAGCAATATCTTCACGAGCTAAAGATTATATCAGATAGTCCATAGAGTAAGGCAGAGTTGATAGCATTTTCCTGAGCCTCCACAGTCACTCTCCAGAATCAAAACTAAACAATTGTACTTTGATTGTTTTTTAGGCTTCCTTTCTAGGCCCTTCTTTGTACAAGCGTGTTTGCAATCAATTCCAGTGTTCAATAATACCTGTTGTTGATTTTTATGGCAAACAAAGTAGTGGAAAGAATGACACATAAAAGAACTCTATAGATGGTGACATGTCATGAGAATATAATATTAGTCATGGATATAGGTGCATGTGATAAAACTGTAGCCCGGTATGGCACTGACAGTCATATAACAGGTTCTCTATCGTAGCCCGGGGAGGCACTAACAATAAAGGTATAGCCATGGCTAAAAAAATATTCTATCCTAAGGTATTAGGAAGTCAAGTCTATCTAGTCATGTCAAAGTCAAGTACAGGTCGAACAGGTCAGGAAAAAAGGCACAGGCATAGAAGTATTATCACTAGACATGAACAAGATAAGAAAGATAAAAAAAGTAACATGACTAGAAGATAACATTAACCATAAAAGAGTAACATGGACAGGAGGAAAATGTGAGCAAGTAAGGCAGAATAACAACAATGCATGTAAATACTATAAAGTTTGGCAAACTGTACTTGCCTGGTGTAGCGTGTAGAACCAACAACATCAATCAATTACTAAGCCTCAAAAGTCCAACTCATGCAAACAATCGGATGCTGAAATAGATGTTACCAACATGTTAAGAATAGTCAAATTAGCTAGAATATCCTACCCAAAAGTTCAATTCTGGACCCGGGCAAAACGGTAATTTTGGGTTAAAATATTGTCCGTCATTAGACCCGCTTTGCACCAAAAAGTGTACCCACATATGCAATCTCCAAACTCGTAAAGCTATATGTCTATGGTTCTGATTTGATAAGACAAACCCAACCGTATGTCCAAAATTAGATTCTGGTAGGCCTCGCACAAATTCGCTCGTTGAATCGGGTCGCGGGCCCGCCAAAATAGCGTTCCGGTCGATCTTCTCAGAATCGGACCAAACTTGGCATACTTGGCCAAAAAATGATACGGTCTAGTTGGCGTAAGTTTCGTCTCGAGATGATGAACGTGCACGAAGTAATTAGAGTTTTTGCAAAGGGGTCGATACGGTAATTTTTGGCGGATACGCCTCAAATTTGTCGTGCACACGCAACCAATTCGAGTTTCATCAAATCCTACACATCCGCAACATCTGTACGCGTCTTTCGATGCTCACAGGCGACCAAGTTGCCAGAATTGTCGGGACGGACCTCGTATTGGAAAGATTTTAAGCTTTTCAAAACAGTTTTCATGGATTTTTCCATATTTTCAAATCAATTTTTCTAGGTGTTTAATAGATGAAATTAGAATATAAAATCAGCGTTTAGAATCCGTATAAGTTGTCATGAAACCTATTCAGGTACTTTTATAAAACTGTTGAAGGATCGGCGATTAGTCGCCTTCCAAAATAGGTGTTTGACAGTTTATTCTGAGGTTGATAGTTTAATAAACTGTTGTTTTTCTCTCGATTACCACTCAAATTTCCTACGAATTGTTACAGTTTAAATCAAACTAGTTAACAGGCCTTAAAGAGGGTTACTTAGGCTACGTACGGGATTAATTAGAATGAAATTTGATCAAACAAGTAGAGAAGAAATTGATCGAGAACATAGGTACCTTGTTGTCGATAAAGACAGAGCAGCGGCTCTGGGTTTTTTTTCCGTACAGGGGGTTGCCGGCGGTGTACGGCGGGCATAGGCAGATGACGTAGGATGTCAGGATAATTGCTGGAAAGTCAGCGAGGGGTTTTGTCGAGGCTCCAGGGACGAGGATGAGGTTTATACTCTTCTCGATTGGTTTGATATCGAAAATTTTATATAGTATTTGAGTTCGAATATGGTGAGGATTTACACTTGGATGGTCGAATTTAACTAGGATTTATAGAGAATATGATAGGGATTAGGTTAGCAAAGATTTTATGAGATTTTGTTTTGGTTTGAATAAATATGTGAATCGAGAAGAATAAAAAATAGAGCCTCGGCTTTGGGCTCTCGGGAAGGAGATGATGAACAGTGCGAGGCACTGTTCATCTGATGTTGTTTTTTTCTTCTTTTTTCTTTTATATCTATATATAGTTTTATACATTTATATATCTCTCTCTATATTTTTTATTTTTATTTTATATATATATATATCTTGTAACGCTCCAGTCCCAAAATACTTGGGACCAGATACGTCTCATGCCAGCTGCATACATACGAATCACACTCCAATATATGGAAACCTTGTATGTATACATAAGCTGTCAAATATAGTAATCCAAGACAACTAAATCTCATCCATAATAAAAAGAATAATAGTATAAAATCAACTTGAATATTTATTGTACAATCGTTAGGCGGAGACAAAGTCCACTACCAACTATCAAAAGGAGATAAAGTATACAAGAAAATGATCCATGAAATTATCAAGACAAACCAAGAGCGATCATCTTCAAAGAAATGGAGACGCCCACAATCTTGGCTAGAACACCTGCAGTAAACCATGAAAGCACCCACCTGGAGAAATAACCAGGTTCTCAGAGGGACGTAGCAAGATACAGGAAGTACATGCCATTATAACTGCATAAGTAAAATACTATAAAGTACAACACAACAGGGTTCCTAACCATCTATATGATATGCACTTTGAGGACAATGTTCTACGCAGGGGCTGTAATGGATTCACGCAAGCAAGTAATAAATAGTGGCCGTCAAGTAGCGCTCATCCAAGACGCTATCGGCCGGGCAGCACGTAGTGCTCATCCGAGTCACTATCACCCATAATGTGTATAAAAAGTAAATGTAGCCCCTACGCTAGTAGTTGTCCCCTCCCCCAATGATACTGTACATGTATCGTAACCACGATACACCAACACGTGTCGTTTCTACCACACGGTTTTATAATAGATAACTGTCAAGTCTTCTAACATGCATCTATTGACAGTTATTCCTACGCATGCGCACGGGTGATCAGCCAACACGCAAGTGACCACTACATGATACTCACAACTCACACACAACTCGTGATATAATCGTGACAAAGTTAATGACATGTACTCTATTGACGACAGTCTCTTAACTCTAGGTCCACAAGCAAAAGAAAATAATAAACAAGAAATATAGATACAATAAATAAAATAAAATACAACTAAATGTAAGCAGTAAAGATGGCAAGATATCTTGCCTGAGGTTATGTGCAAAAGAGAATAATCCAGTAGCTCGAACCGGCAAATAAATAAAGCAAGAAAAGCCAAATCCCACAGATGACTCTGGATGCTGCAACAAACATCACGAACGAGTTTAGAATATAAGATATGCCTAGAAAATGCCTGTCTAAAAGTTAAATTCTGGAACAGGGGCAAAATCGTAATTTTGGGTCAAAACAATGTCTGTCGTTGGACCCGCTTTGCACCGAAATACGTGCCAAAATCTATGGTCTCTAAAGTCGTCAAACTATATGTCTACAGATTTGTTTTGAGGAGACAAACCCAACGGTATGTCCAACTTTGGATTCCGATGGACTGTGCACAAAATCGCCCGTTGAGTGGGATTGTAGGCCCGCCAAAATAGCGTCCCGATCAACGGTCTCAGAATCGGACCATACTTGGCTCACAGGACCAGAAAAATATTTCGAGTCCAATGGCGCAAGTTTCATCGTGATATGATGAGCGTGCACAAAGTTGTGACTTAATTTGCAAAGGGTCGATACGGGGTATCTCGACGGATACGTACTGATTTTGTCGTGCACATGCAACAAAATCGGGTTCCGTTATTTCCCACACGTCGACAACATCCATACGCGTCCTTCGATGCGTATAGTGTGCAACCACGTCGCCTGGTTTGTCGGGACGGACGCCGTATCAGGGTATTTTTCCACTTTTTGAAAACAAAATTTATAATTTTTTTGGAAAACTTTAACAATGTGTAACTTTCTACATACTAGATGAAAAATGAATCCAGAAGGTGTGTTAGAATCTCGGTTATGTTGTCTTTGACTGCCTTCAATTAGTATCTACAAAAGTTTAATCGACAGCGAGAAAAGTGGCCGACAAGTTGATATTTTAAAACAGTTTTTAATATTCCAGAAAAATAGTTTTTCTCCAACTTCATCTCGATTTTTTGAGCAAGATGGATGGCCATGTCGAAATCCACCTGGGGGATCTCAAAGAGGGTCATGGGGGCTTTCTAGAGAATCAAACTGATCGAAATTTTATCAAACGTGGAGAAAGAAATTTAGGTTTGAAGTTGAATATCTTGGTGTCGAAAACTGTTGTGGTTGTCGTTGTTGTTGATGTTTGTTGTTATGGGACGGAACTGTTGCTGGGCACGCACGCTGAGGAGAGAGGCAAGGATGGAGAAGAGAGGAGGAAGGGGATGGAGGAGATATAATTTAGGGTTTTAATATTATATACATACTAATATATGTGGAGGGAAGGGTTCGGCTACAACAGAGTTCTTAAGGGGGTCGGCCAACTATGGTATGCTGTTGCTTTAAGGGGGTGCATGCTTTGTTGCTTGTGGGGAAGTGGGCGCCCACCCCTTGATAGCTGCTTCTTGGGAACAAAAGTGGGCGGCCAAGCAAGTTTGGTATTATTAATATTTTTTTCAAATCTTTTCTTTTCTTTATCTAAAGTCTTTTCATACTTATACCTATCTATACATATATATGTATATATCCATAAAAAATCTATTTAAATCCAAATTATAATTTAAATGTCATATATCAAAATATTTAATATATTTAAAAATATCTACATATATATATAAATTCAATCCTTAATGATTCAACTCAAAATAATAATGATATTTAAATAGGAAACATGTTTATTAAATCTCCACAAAATAACTTAAATTATAATACAATAATAATAATCGTCCCAATGGGTGAACTTTACCGCTCACCCATGTATAGGTCCAGAAAATTGTACCATCTTGTAAAATATTATTTTATTAATAAAACATAAATTTTGTACCAAAAGTCAATAAATATTCAACAAGTCTCAAAATTATTTTAAAAATATTTGTACACACATGAAATGTTCCTACATGGCCATCTTAGTCACCCAACATGCTCACACGGGCCTAAATTTGGTTCGGGCCCAGTTCGGACTGAATTGGACAACCCGGGTTATCTAAAAATCAATATACAAAATAATATTTAATTAAAATAATTCAAATAAGTCTATTCACAACTTGGCCTGGTTTTCTTAGTTTGGACATAATCATGGCTAGGCTTCCCATAGCATGGTTAATATACTAGTCAAGGCACACTGCTACAACTTCCGTATTAAAAGTCATGGTCGTCTAGCACTCCAAAACTCAACAATGGCTAATGTCATTTTTAATAATTAATAAAAACCATAAATTGTATAAATCTATTTTTTAAGTCTAATAAAATAATAAAAAAATAATTAAAAAATAGGGGTTTTATATCCTACCCAACTTACAAGAATTTTGTCCTCAAAATTTAGGATTAATAGGGTAGGTAGGGTTGAGGGATAGGAAGAGTTCGCCAATACCAAAATATAATTAAATTTTGGAGGAGGCGATAAAACGGCGTTCAACACCACCATGCAATAGAAGATTGTGGAGTTGATATATAGAAAGATATATCATGGTTATGGAATTGAATAAAGATTGCTAGTGAAGGTAACAAAATTTTGAATGTCCAATTTAGAAGAACAGTAAGGAATTAAGGAGGACAAAGAGAATAAATTAGACATTTAGGAAATGTGATCCCTTAAGGGAGAAATGGATACTAGTCGTCTTGGTCGAGGGTTTGATTAATTGAACGATTAGAATCATTCTCGAGTGCTCAAGAATAATTGGGAGGGCACGATAACAATTCTAGGGTTGAGGAATGAGGAGTAGTTAAAGGCAAGGATATAGCCACATGAGTCGGTCGGTGGTTATCTACATTTTGTGTATATATAACTGATTGGGCAACTAAAGGTGATACCTTGGATCGATCTATCAAGTACATTGCATTGTCTTTCTAAATAAGTAAAAGACAAGAACAGTAAGGTTTCAAAGACGGTGCTATTGTGTACGAATACGGGGTTCATAGGCGACGACAATAAGTTCAAAAGAGAGTTGTCAAGGCTGTCGCGGATGAGACTCTAAGGCAAGTTTACTATGTCTTCTTCCACGTAAAATAATATGTGATAAGCGAACCAAAGTGCAATAGGTTGATCATACCATCATGCACCGATTCTGATTAGACAATATGTTAGTGGGTGCACCCAATAAAATATGTCATGATCAAGCTTGATAATGAAATAAGCTTGCAAAACTGAAGCTACATTAGCAGTACGAGATAGTCAAAATATGAGCAAGGGAGGTACTGATGAAGGAAATTTTAAATAGTCCAAGATCTTTTAAAATCAAGGCTCGCCCGAAGTTTGGGCCTATACAGTGGTCCTAGTGTTTCTTCATTTATGGCTTGGTAGACTAGATAGGGTAGGGTCCTCTGAATTTATAGTCTAAGTGAACTTACCAATGTGATTTACAAGAAAAAAGGTTTGTTAGGTGGTGAGGTATTCTACCCAACTTATAAGAGTTAAGCTAATAGTATCATGGGACAATGGGTCAAGCAATCAAGATAAAGTACAAATTTAAGCATTTGAGGAATTAAGTAGAACACAATCACATATCGGGTCGGAAGAATTGAGTCGAGGTTGAATCCCTATCCGTAGTCAAAAAAATAATATATCGGTATCATGGTAAAGATTATAGTTTGGCCATTTTGATCATAAGGTCATATCAAGAAATAGAGTACAAGGAGATGGGTTTTGGTGGGACATAATATGTCTACAGAAAGGTGGGCTCGTCTAAGTCTTACATATAGTGTTGTGCTCCAAATATCCAAGTCATGGTAAGGGACGCCAAAAGATCTAGAATAGAAAGTGGGAGTTCACGAGGTGATAATTAATGCACAAAAATAAAGAAGTTCAAGTTAAAGCATGAAATAAAATTAATTAAAGAATCCAGTAAAATAATTTAGGAACACAATTCTGGAGAGAAGATAGTCTCCTAGATGAATACAGTTAAGGAACCATTAAATCATTATTCAAATTGCAAGTGGGTTAGAAGGTCGCAATTAAAGATCTAGAATTGAAGGAAGGTCGAATAAGCTGAGGTGGAAATATAGTCACATAGCTGGGTAGATGACTAACAACACTTGTGTATATACTACTATCATGATCACGGGTGACATGGCAATTAGTGTGAAATACTCAGTTGGGTTATCTTGGGGACTACCATTAAAATTTAACTCAAGTTTCCTCCAAAAGTTTCAAAATTAAACTTTCAAAAATAAATCACCAAAATTTGTATTCACTCCAATCCGTTCAAATTTATCATAAAAAATTTAAATCACTCTCATAAATCTCAAAACAAAATTTTATCACGTTACTACTAACCCTTTCCAAAATTAAGGTTTAAATTCAACTATTTAACTCAAGAGTTCATAATTTACGAATCCATAAAAATTTCACAATCAATCAAAAATTTAATACTCTAAAATTTTCAAATAACTCATAATAAAACTCTTAGCATATTAAAAGCAATCTCAAAAATTAAGCTCAATGATCTCATCCATTTTAACTTCTATTCATGCTAAGTTATTCCCAACAAAATCACAACTTTTAAATGGTAACTTCCTTTAATCAATCAAAATAACTTTCCATCACATCCTTCGAAATTCTCTAAAAAAAATTAATATTAGCAATCCCTCATTAAACTAAATTTTCCAATAATCTTATCAGTCATAAAATTATATTTTTTTTACGAAATTTGATATCCAAATTCATAATTTTAAGAAAACCAAAATCTAAATAGATTTGTAAATCCCAAATCATAGGACACAATAAAGGAAAATTCTCAGAAACTGTTTTCATAACTTTTAAATATTTTAAACCAAAATTCACCATCATTACTTTTACATAAAATTCAAAATTTATTAAATACAAAAATCACAAGTTGTACAACTCAAATTTAAAAAATTCCTACGGCCATTTTTAAAAGCTAAGATCATTTTCAAACCAAATTTATAATTGTTCAAAGGTATATAACTATAATCCAATAAATCATCAAAACTCGAAAGTCAAATAAATTTTATATTTGTTCAAAGATGTATATCTATCACCCAAAACTCATAAATATCACAACTTGAAAAGCAAATCAATTTTATACTTGTGCAAAGATGTATAACTATAACTCAATAAATTATAAATATCAAATCTTAAAAAGCCAATCAATTTTTTAAATCAAGGGTATAAAGATTCTAGCTATTTTTTTCCTTCCTGCTGTATCAATCCTAGGGTGTTTACTATTTAGAAATCTCAAGATTAAAACCTTCCTTGGTAGTATCCTACTTTATAAATTACTAATCATTAAATCACACTTTTTAAAAACCTTTTAACTTAATTAGTGTATTAAATGTATTCCAATTGCCAATATGACCATTTAGCCATGTGTTTGACCTATGAGCATATACTAGTGTAGTCATCTTCCTAGTTGACAATAAGCACGAAAATAAGAATCAACAGTAGAAAGGAATCAAGCAAGATGCAGTTCAAGGAGGTCGAACAAGAGTTCGAAATTGGAAGCCAAGGGAAGAGGTCAAGTTGTATGGATGAGATTCTTAGATTCTAATCCTATGTTGCAGGCTCACACCGGTACAATTACGTAATATAGGGACAAACTCGACCTGCATGTGCCACCACAAAAACATGTAACGCCCCAGTCCCAAAATACTTGGGACCAGATACGTCTCATGCCAGCTGCATACATACGAAGCACACTCCAATATATGGAAACCTTGTATGTATACATAAGCTGTCAAATGTAGTAATCCAAGACAACTAAATCTCATCCATAATAAAAAGAATAATAGTATAAAATCAACTTGAATATTTATTGTACAATCGTTGGGCGGAGACAAAGTCCACTACCAACTATCAAAAAAAGATAAAGTATACAAGAAAATGATCCATGAAAGTATCAAGACGAACCAAGGGCGATCATCTTTGAAGAAATGGAGATGCCCACAATCTTGGCTAGAACACCTACAGTAAACCATGAAAGCACACACTTGGAGAGATAACCAGGTCCTCAAAGGGACGTAACAAGATACAGGAAGAACATGCCATTATAACTGCATAAGTAAAAATACTATAAACTACAACACAATAGGGTTCCTAACCATCTATGTGATATGCACTTTGAGGACAACGTTCTACGCAGGGGCTGTAACGGATTCACGCAAGCACGTAATAAAGAATGGCCGTCAAGTAGCGCTCATCCGAGACGCTATCGGCCGGACAGCACGTAGTGCTCATCCGATTCACTATCACCCATAATATGTGTAAAAAGTAAATGTCGCCCCTACGCTAGTAGCTGTCCCCTCCCCCCAATGATACTATATATGCATCGTAACCACGATACACCAACACGTGTCGTTTCTACCACACGGTTTTATAGTAGATAACTGTCAAGTCTTCTAACGTGCATCTATTGACAGTTATTCCTACGCATGCGCATGGGTGATCAGCCAACATGCAAGTGACCACTACATGATACCCACAACTCACACACAACTCGTGATACAATCGTGACAAAGTTAATGACATGCACTCTATTGACGACAGTCTCTTAACTCTAGGTCCACAAGCAAAAGAAAATAATAAATAAGGAATATAGATACAATAAATAAAATAAAATGAAACTAAATATAAGCAGTAAAGATGGCAAGGTATCTTGCCTGAGGTTATGTGCAAAAGAGAATAATCTAGTAGCTCGAACCGGCAAATAAACAATGCAAGAAAAGCCAAATCCCACAGATGACTCCGGATGCTGCAACAAACATCACGAACGAGTTTGGAATATAAGATATGCCTAGAAAATGCCTATCCAAAAGTTAAATTCTGGAACAGGGGCAAAATCGTAATTTCGGGTCAAAATGATGTCCGCCGTTGGACCCGCTTTGCACCGAAATATGTGCCAAAATCTATGGTCTCTAAAGTCGTCAAACTACATGTCTACAGATTTGTTTTGAGGAAACGAACCCAAGGGTATGTCCAATTTTGGATTCCGGTGGGCTGTGCACAAAATCGTCCGTTGAGTAGGGTTGTGGGCCCACCAAAATAGTGTCCCGATCAACGGTCTCAGAATCGGACCAAACTTGGCTCGCAGGACCAGAAAAATATTTCGAGTCCAATGGCCCAAGTTTCATCGTGATATGATGAGCGTGCACAAAGTTGTGACTTAATTTGCAAAGTGTCGATACGGGATATCTCGACGGATACGTACTGATTTCGTCGTGCACATGCAACAAAATCGTGTTTCGTCAGTTCCCACACGTCGACAACATCCATACGCGCCTTTCGATGTGTATAGTGTGCGACCACGTCGCCTGGTTTGTCGGAACGGACGCAGTATCAAGGTATTTTTTCACTTTTTGAAAATAGAATTTATAATTTTTTTGGAAAACTTTAACAACGTGTAACTTTCTACATACTAGATGAAAAGTGAATCCAGAAGGTGTGTTATAATCTCGGTTATGTTGTCTTTGACTGCCTTCAATTAGTATCTACAAAATTTTAATGGACAGCGAGAAAAGTGGCCGACAAGTTGATGTTTTAAAACAGTTTTTAATATTCCAGAAAAATGGTTTTTTCTCCAACTTCGTCTCGATTTTTTGAGCAAGATGGACGGCCATGTCAAAATCCACCTAGGGGATCTCAAAGAAGGTCATGGGGGCTTTTTATAGAATCAAACGAATCAGAATTTTATCAAACGTGGCGAAAGAAATTTGGGTTTGAAGTTGAATACCTTGGTGTCGAAAACTGTTGTGGTTGTCGTTGTTGTTGATGTTTGTTGTTGTGGGACGGAACTGTTGCTGGGACACGCACGCTGAGGAGAGAGGAAAGGATGGAGGAGAGAGGAGGACGGGTATGGAGGAGATATAATTTAGGGTTTTAATATTATATACATACTATATATATGTGGAGGGAAGGGTTCGGCCACAACAGAGTTCTTAAGGGGGTCGACCAACTATGGTATGTTGTTGCTTTAAGGGGGTGCATGCTTTGGTGCTTGTGGGAAAGTGGGCGCCCACCCCTTGCTAGCTGCTGCTTGGGAACAAAAGTGGGCGGCCAAGCAAGTTTGGTATTATAAATATTTTTTTTTTCTTTTTTTTTTTAAATCTTTTTCTTTTCTTTATCTAAAGTCTTTTAATACTTACACCTATCTATACATATATATATGTATATAGCCAAAAAAAATCTATTTAAATCCAAATAATAATTTAAATGTCAAATATCTAAATATTTAATATATTTAAAATTATCTACATATATATAAATTCAATCCATAATGATTCAACTCAAAATAATAATGATATTTAAATAGGAAACATGTTTATTAAATCCCCACAAAATAACTTAAATTATAATAAAATAATAATAATCGTCCCAATGGGTGAACTTTATCGCTCACCCATGTATGGGTCCAGAAAATTATACCATCTTGTAAAATATTATTTTATTAATAAAACATAAATTTTGTACCAAAAGTCAATAAATATTCAACAAGTCTCAAAATTATTTTAAAAATATTTGTACACACATAAAATGTTCCTACAAGGCCATCTTAGTCACCCAACATGCTCACACGGGCCTAAATTTGGTTCGGGCCCAGTTCAGACAGAATTAGACAACCTGGGTTATCTAAAAATTAATATATAAAATAATATTTAATTAAAATAATTTAAATAAGTCTATTCACAACTTGGCCTGGTTTTCTTAGTTTGGACATCACCATGGCTAGGCTTCCCCTGACATGGTTAATATACTAGTCAAGGCACACTGCTACAACTTTCGTGCTAAAAGTCATGGTCGTCTAGCACTCCGAAACTCAACAATTGCTAATGTCATTTTTAATAATTAATAAAAACCATAAATTGTATAAATCTATTTTTTTAAGTCTAATAAAATAATTAAAAATAATTAAAAAATAGGGGTTTTACAGATCTCCCTATATATATATTTATATATACACACATATATTTTTATGTACATAAGTACTAAATAAAATACTAGAAATCTTAATACTATCTTTTTCTAGTATAGGGTTTATGTATGGAAATATATATACACATAATAATATCTATATATCCCGATATATATATAAAAAAATTAAAAAAATATTATATATATATATATTATTTTTGAACCAAAAGTTTATTGATGTATCAGGCGCAAAATGCCGAAGCCTATATAAGTAAGCGCGCCAAGCGCGAAAGAAAAAGAGACGTTGAAAACAAAACGAGCGCCCAAAGGCGCTGCCGTAGGGCTAACGCATAGCCTGCCAAAACTGGATAGATGAGTGGGAGCAGCAGTTCTTGATTTTTAGGATTTGGTATCGAGTTTCTCTGATCAGTTGAGCTGCGTCGTATTGGCGATCTTCATATCTGAATTTGTTTTGGTTCTTCCGGAGTACCCATAAGCCCGCGGCTGCAACGATCTGGTGATAATGGGAAGCTCCCCAGGTTGCCAGAAGATCGGTGAAGCCCCTGACGCGATGCCGTATCCTACATATGCGGGCGAGTTCTCTCCATAACAAGTCGGCGAGGTCTCCGAAAATCAGGATATGTTCTGCCGTTTCAGGTTTGTGAGAGGTACAGTAGTGACATCTGGATGCTAGGCTAAAGCCTATATCGGTCAGAGAGTCGTCGGTCGAAAGCTTTCTGCAATGGGCTCTCCAGATCAAGAACGACCACTTGAGGGGAATACAAGTTTTCCAATAGGGGCTAGGGAAGTGGTCTGTACTCCACCGGTCCTGACCTCGTACGTGGCAGACGCCATCGAGAACACGCCTGCAACGGTAGGGGTCCAACACAGGGTGTTTGGCCGATCGAAGAGTTGAGTGTCCGTGGCAGCGATCGCGAGGGCAACCTCCGTCCCGAGCCATTCTCTGATCCGAGCCCACCTCCAGCCAGACGCGGTGCTCCACAGATCCCTAATCGAGAAATCTGAGGAGCATTAGGACTGAGATGAAACACCGATTCTATGATCCATCTTTCGTTACATGGATGCGAGGCGCCGTTGCGGAGCCTTAGGCGGATTAGGGGTTCGGCCAGCAGCTGACCGTAAAGAATGTGCCGCTAGGCGGTAGAAGAACGGCTGTTAGCCTTTGCCAATACTGGGTGAGCGCTAGGGAAGTATCTGGCTTTCATGAACTGCGTCCAGATAGATAGATGAGATCTAATCTGCCACCATAATTTCATAGAGCAGGCGTCTACGATGTTACTAAGTTTTACGAAACAGAGGCCCCCTTCATTCGTAGGTTTGGCTATTGTGTCCCAGCTGGCCCAATGGTGTTTGTCTCTGCCCTCCTGGTGCCCCCAGAAGAAGTGAGCAAAGAGAGTCTCCAAGGATGAAAGAACCTTCAAAGGCGGGGAACAGACGGCCAGGGTGTAGATTGGGATGGAAGGCAGAACGTGCTTGATGAGAATCATTTTCCCACCAGGTGAAAGGGTGGCGTTGTGCCAGCCCTCAATTTTCTTCCTGATCTTGCCAATGAGCCCATTGAAGATAGTGGAATTGGATCTACCGTACACCAATGGGCATCCCAGATAGGTGAATGGAGGGTATGCTGTAGTGAAGGAGGTGAGATTGGTGAGGGTGGCAGAGTGGTTCCTGCTGCTTTGTGGTAGGTATAGATAACATTTTTAGCTTGGTTGACCATTTGACCAGAACATCTGGTGTATTTGCTGAGGGTATTGCAGATCACCTCCACGGAGCCTACGTCGCCAGAGGAGAAGATGAGGATGTCGTCTACATAGGCCAGGTGGGTAATAAGGGGGCATCCCGTGGTGGTGTGGAAGTGGTGGAATCTGGGGATGTTAGTCATGTCGTTGATATTGCGGTTGAGAGCTTCTGCAGCGATGATAAATATTGTGGAGGAAAGGGGGTCTCCTTGTCACACCCCGCGGCTGGATTTGGAAAACCCATTCGCTTGACCGTTTATGATGGTGGAGAACCAAGAATCACTAATGGATCTGTATATGATGTCTATCCAAGTTTTGGAGAACCCGAAAGCCCTGAGGACCCAGATTAAGAATTGCCAGTCCAGACGGGTATGCCTTCTCCATATCAAGCTTGATAGCGATGTTGTCCCCTCTCGACGGGAATTTTATGCAGGTAATCATCTCTTGTGCTAGCAGTATGTTGTCTGTGATGTTCCGATCGGTGACGAATCCACTCTGCTCCTCAGAGATGATCTTGGGGAGGATGTGAACCATCCTGGTGGCGATGATCTTGGATATACTTTTGTTAGTAAAAGCGCATAGGCTGATAGGCCTGAAATCTTTGAAGGTTGTCGGGTTATCTTTTTTGGGGATGAGGATGAGGTTGGCCCGGGATATCAACTTGGGGTAGTGCGCTTCTTGGAAAAAGGCTATGGCGGCATCGATCACATCGGTGTGGATGATATTCTAGCAGGACCTGAAGAATATACCCGAGAATCCGTCTGGGCCCGGCGCGCTGTGCTCGTCCAGAGCCCAAACCGCGGCTTTCACTTCTTCCGTGGTGGGAAGAACTAACAGACGATCGTTATCCTGCTCGTCAATCAAAAGAGGCACCTTCTCCAGGAAGCTATCGTCTTTGGTTATGACGTCTTTGGTGAAAAGTTTGGAGTAGAAGTTGGTAGCGACCGCCTGGATGGACTGCTGGTCTTTGCGTAAGGTGCCATTCTCGTCTGAGATTTGATAAAGGGATAGTTAATAACTGCGGCCCCTGACGCAAGCATGGAAGAAAGCAGAGTTTCTGTCGCCCTCACTATCCCAAGTTAATATAGCTTCCTGCTTCCAGAATTTTGTTTCCACTTTGAGTCACGATTTAAGGACGACCTTGTTGAGGTTAAGGGTGGCTCGATTCTCTGACGATCTGTCAGTGGCAAAAGTAATTTTGGTACGAGTGACGTCGTCCTCCGCGATCTTGATCTCTTGGAAGACCGCGCGTTTGGTGGCCTTGAGTTAAATGGCAATTCTGATAATGGGGTCCGGGTTATTAGCTGATTGCCATGCGTTAGCCACGATGTTATGGAATTGAGGGTGATGTCTCCAGAGATCCAGGAATGTGAATGGTTTTTTAATCGGGTTGTTGCTGGTGCTAACCTCGATAAGGAGGGGGGAGTGGTCTGATTTGGTGGAGTTAAGGTAGGATAGGTTGGATATGAGGTTCATGTCTCTCCACCGATTGTCAACGAGAGCACGATCCAAGCGAGAATATTGGCGCTGGGCTCCTTCTTGCACGTTGCACCAGGTGAATGAGTTTTCGGAGAAAGACAGGGGTTATAGGTTGGTCTAAAACATGAAGGAGTTGAAGTCGGTTACCGTCGGTTGGTGAGGAGGGCGGCCTCCCGTCTTCTCATTGCTGCTAGAGATAGTATTGATGTCCCCTATACAAAGCCATAAAAGGGTGTGGAGGGCACTGTAAATCCCCGTCAGGGAGGTCTAGAGTTGTTTGCGCTCGACAAAATCGCAGCTGTCGTGAACTGCGGAGATGAGGGATCTGGATGGGAGAGTTGGGTGTTCCACCCAGCAAGACAGCGTCTGAGCAAAATCTAGAAAGGTACCGAATGTGCATTCGTTGGAGAAGAGAATCCAAATGTTTGGCACCCGGCAATGGCATTCGGGAAGCCAAGTTGAAGTTGGACTGCTTTGAGATTTTTCTGAGGTGTTTTAGGTTCGATGATGATGATGATGTCTATCCGATAGATTTTGATAAGGGAGGTCAGTCTTCTCTTGGTTAGTTTGTTGGCAAGCCCTATGACGTTCCAGGTAAGGATGTTAAGAGTTCGCATGATTGCTGTTGGGTGTGGGGTTTAGCTTTGAGGCTGACCATGTGGTCATGACCGAAGGGTCTTTAGCTCGAGTATTCTTCTTCTTTTAATTTTGCTGAGTGGTGGGTCCTGTGTGTGGCACAGGGATGTCTGTCGTTGATTCTCCAATCTCCGAAGCAGATTCCAAGGTGATGGCGAGTTCGAATTCGATCTCGGCCAGCGCACTGAAGGGGTTGTTGGGGTTGAGAAAACCTGCATCTTGTGCTTGTCGGATCCGTGCTTCATATTCAAGATCGTACGTCTGCTCTCTCACGTCCAGAAGGGGCGAAGAAGAGAGATCTTCAGTCGCCGGGACGGTAAGCTCCTGCCTTGAATTGTCGATACCTCTCGAGTCTTCCATAGTGAGGTCATCGACTGCCTGCGCTTCGCTGGCATCGTTCTATGGCTCGGACGGAGGTGGGATTGGTTCTTCCTCGAGCTGGTGGCTTAGGAGGTCAAATCTGTTGAGGAGGGTGATGCCTGATGGCTGGACTAGAGCTGTGATTCTGTTCTCCGCTGTGGGTTAGAGGGGACTGGAGGAGCTGTCGCTCTCAGCGAAGTGTGAGTGGAAGTTGGGGCGGGAGAGAATTGGGCCTGGAGAAGTAAGCTGGTTGGACTGAGTAGTGGTCTTCTGAGGGTGGTTTTTTGGTAGAACTTTCTTTCCGAGCTCGGGGTGTGCTTTAAAGCACTGCTTCGATTGGTGGCCTCTAATCTGGCAGTGCAAACAGAAGCTGATATTGTTGTCGTACTCAAGCGCCTAGAGGTGTGTCTGCCCCCTAGTTCTAGCTGAATAGAGGATGGGGGTTCAGCGGATAGGTCGATCTCCACACAAATCCTGGTATAATTGCCTTTAGTGAGCTGACAAGTTTCCTCGGCAATGGCGACGAGTTTCCCGAAAGAGCTGGCAATCCTATTGAGAGCGAAGGGGGCGAAACAGACCAGGGGGAGTTGAGGCAAAGTAATCCTTGTAGAGATAATCTTAGAGTCGGCCTTGGGGTTAAAGCTTGGGGACCATTTTACGATTTTGACTGAGAGAGCTCCAATGGTGGTGGTACCCTTCGCCCAGACTAACGTGCAGTCAGATTCAGAAGATAGGTGGAGGAAAAGATGCTTGGAGTCTACCGGAGCGACCTTGTAAGGGGAGAAAAGACCCCAACCCGCGATTACCTCCTGCGCAACCGGAAGTTTGGGACAACCAGACTGGAATTTCAGTATAAATGACTTCGAGAAGGTGGAGGAGAGATATTGAATCTCAGCGGAGGAGAACGGCACACAAATGTGTTCACCTTCGGGCGGGGTGGGGAATTCAAGCTCCGGGAGCTTGACACCAATAGCTGAGGGAGGCAACTGCGAAGCACTATCCGGGCGCAGAACATCGGCAAAGGACCAACTAGGGGGAGTAGCCAGGGGGAGCGTGAGACGCAGAAGGGGGGAAGACTGACGCGTCCCTCGGCCTGCTCAGACGAGGTCGAGCTACTGTTAGAAGCGGAAACAACGGAGGGGTCCGCAGGCTCGGGCGCATGGGCGTCCACCCTAGGCAGGGCGGAGGGCCTAGATGGGTGCATGGAGGATGATAATCCGTGGGGGCGGATCCAGGAGTATGCGCCTAAACAGGCACCGGAGAAGCAGAGGTCAGGGACGTATACCAGGAGGAGGTAGGCACATAGGAAGTGCACGCGAGGGCAATGCTGACCGAGTCGAGCGCAAGACCAGGCGGCAAGGGCGCAGAGGGCTCCAGGCTTCCGCTGGAAGACCCGGGCGCATAACCTCCCGAGGGGTACGCATACGCTGGCTTATCCAAGCGGGGCGCATAGGCGAGATGCCAGGAGGGCGCATGGCTCCCCGAGATGGGGAGGGCGTATGAGGAAGTAGGAGATACGAATTTTGAAGATTCAAATTCAAACTCGGGGCGGAAGAGGAGCCCGGATCTCCGGCGATAATCCCGTCGGCTCCCGAAGGAGACCAACTGGGAAGTGTCGACGGCTTAGGGGAAGAAGGCCACCGTATGGACAGGGCCGCGTCGGGCCGGAGAGGCGGGGGGATGGAGCTCCAGCAAGGACGGACAAAGCTGTGGAGCAAGGTAGGGCCGGAGGAAGAGCTACCGGCGGCCACCGAAGCTTAGGGGCCAGCCCCGCTGGGGGGGCGCCAACCAGAGCAAGGTGAGGGGGATCCAGGCCGGCGGCGGGGGAGGACGGCACGCCGTCCGGCTGCGATCTTCGCACGGGCGACCCGACCATCGCTTGCGGAGGAGCTACTGACGATGGGGGGTCGGAAGGGGGACTGGCCGGGCGGCCAAAGTCGCGAGGTCGGGGAGCACCGGGAAAGGGGGATCCACGAACATGAGGAGAGTTATATATATATATATATATATATATATATATATATATATATAATGAAAACCCATTGAAATTTATTTGAATATTAGGAATATATTTTCCTACACATAAAAATATGTACATATCTATAAAATTCATTTGATATTGAAATGAATAAAAATGACTAATAATAATAAATGCTTTTTTTGAATAACAAAAACAATAATAATAGTAATCCTACTAACAACAAAAACAACCCCATGGTAATTATAGTGAACCTATCATTCATACGTACTCTTTATTTGGCTCCAGAAAATCGTACAAATATTCTAAAACGCCATTTAGATATTAGTAATACCTATAATTTCCATATAACAAATATTTAGAAAATCTTTGTCAATTCCTAAAAATAAATAAAAAATATTTGTACACACAAAAAATATGTCTATAGGGTTTTTTGGATACACTAAATGCCTACATGGGCTTAGGTTGGGTTCAGGTCTAGTCCGGATTAAATTGGTACAATCGGGTCTCCTAAAGTCAACATTCTTAATAATAAATAATTAATTCATCTATAGGGGTTACGTCGCAACTTAGCTTAGTTTTCCTAGTTAGAACACACCTATAGCTCGACCTTTCCTACCATAGCTAAAACACTAGTGAAAGCACATGAGTACACTATCCGTGCCACAATTCCTAGTCATCTTGTACTCCAAATCTTAACCATGACTACAGCCTTATAAAATAATAACAATTTAATTAAAAATATTTACAAATTCCATAAGTCCCTAATTAAGTCAAATAAATAATAAAAAATTAATTCCAAAAATTCAGGGGTATTACATTCTAGCCACCTTAAAAGAATTTCGTCCTCGAAATTTAAAATTAATTATATCATCAAAATCTGAATTCCTCGAGATTTAAATTATTTAATCGTAATCTCCTCGACATTTAAATTTATCCAACATCATATTTGAAAAATTAAAATTTAAAATCCTATCCGCTTAACTTTAAAATTACAAGAAGGTAAAATCATATCTTGGAGTTATATAATGCTTCTCTCTTAAAATTTCTAATCTTGGTTTTTTTCCCTAACTTAACTTCCTCAAGATTCGAAATTCATTCAATTGATCGTATGTATGTGTGTGTGTTTATATAATATATATATATATATATATATATATATATATATATATATATATATATATATATATATATATATATATATATATATATATATATATATATATACTTGGTTTTTTTTCCCTAACTTAACTTCCTCAAAATTCGAACTTCATTCAATTGATCGTATATATGTGTGTTTATATATATATATATATATATATATATATATATATATATATATATATATATATCGAAATTCAAAAAATTTAATTTCAATTCTCAAAACTCTCTTCTCCCCTAGGTCAACTCTCTTTCCTCAAGTCTATATTTTTTTTCATCGATCAAAACTACTTTTCTAAAAATTTTGAAGTCCAAAGCATTTTTTTTCTTCTTAACCACCATCTAAGGCCTTCACCTTCAATAAAGTTTTCCTTTCTAATTTGGTTTTGACGAAACAACTTCTACTTATCTAGAATCCATCAATCTTCCATAAATACAAGTTCATAAATTCATAATACCATCAATCTTATAAACACAACTTCAATATAAACACAACTTCTACTTCTTTAGAATCTAGCAATCTTCTAATTTGGTTTTATAGCTTAAAAAACTACCTCAGAGTTTAAATTGAATCCAATATATTCTCATTCAAGTTCGTAAATTCATAATATGATCAACCTTTGTGTAACGCCCAGTCCCAAAATACGTAGGACTAGGAACGTAGACATGCCATCCGTATAATAAATATACGTAAGATGTAAAATGTAGTAGAACCATAACTAATCTCATCCACACAAAAATAAATGAATAAAAGATATCATATAATGATAAAGAATTTTTTTGATACAATATGTTGGGCGGAGACAAATCCACTACCAACAAGTAAGAAAAAATATATGGAAAATGAAATAAATTTGGCGAGTGAAGCGAAGACGATCCAAATGCAAACATCCTCGAGGAAATAGCGATGATCACGGCTAGAGATAGAATACCTGCGAAAGATAAGAGCACACACCTGGTGAGATAACCAGGTCCTCAGAGGGACGTAACAAGACACATAATATCATGCCATAACTGAATATAGTTAGCTCAAAAAATAAATACATATGTCTAAACAAATAAAGGTCCTTAACCATTCTATGTGAAAAATATATTTTGAAGACAACGTTCCACACAAGGGCTCCCGAGACTAGAAACACGACGTATTAGCGTTTCAACCAAGGCACTAGTGGCGTCTAGAGAAAATTAAATGCACGGCCACTAGCTCTTGGGTGAGTCACTAACGGCAGCTAGACGAAGAAAAAAGCACGGCACATTTGTGTTTCAACCGAGGACACTAGTGGCATCTAGAGAAAAGTAAATAAGTGCACGGCGCACTAGCTCTCGGCTGAGCCACAAATGGCAGCTAGAGAAAAATAAATGTGTGAAAGCCCCTGCGCCTAATAACTGTTTTCACCCTCCCCATGCACTACTCGTGCTGAATCCACACCACGATATTTCTAATAACTGCTAAGTCTTCTAGGCAATTATATTAGCAGTTATACCCTAATGCTCGTCCTGTACGTACCGATGTACGGTCGGTACGTAAGTTCGAATCTATATGAAACACGTGACATCGTGGTATACAAGTGTCGGCCCATGAATACGGCACAAACAAAGGTGGTCCCTTAACTCGTAACGCCCCAGTCCCAATATACATAGGACTAAGTACGTAGACATGCCAGCTGTATACATACGAAGTACATGGGCCTTGTATGTATACATAAGCTGTAAAATGCAGCAAACCACAACTAAATAATCTCATCCACAAAATAAAGTAATAAAAGATAGCATATAATGAATTGTCTTGGTACAATATATTGGGTGGAGACACAACCACTACCAACCAAATAAAAAGGAAGAAGTACATGATATATAAAAGGCTAAGTGGAAGTAGCAAGGAGGAACCAAGTCATGTCATCTTCGAATAAATGGAGAAGACCACGATCCCGGCTAAGATACCTGCGGAAGACATGAACACACACCTGGGAAATAACCAGGTCTTCAGACGGACGTAGCAAGATACGGGAAGAACAAGCTAATATGAACTGTCAGAATAATAAAATAATATATAAAAGACTATCCTAGACACAAATATGCAAAGGAGATTCTAACCGCCTAATGTACAATTTAGAGGACAACTTTTATGCGCATGGGTGGGATTTTAGGCTATGTGTACGTAACTGGCATCCAGTAATCCGTATCCGTCCGTAACGTCCAAAACGTCAGAGGGCATCTGTAAATAAATCGTCACAGTTCCATCCGGAGACTGTGGTTTACCTGTTTGGATTTCCATACGCACTAGCGACTGTCCTCCCCCAATATTTTCCATACTGTTTAAGTCATGTCCATGGCTCGTCCAGTTTTATAACTGCTTGAGTCTCTAAAACCCTAGTCATAGCAGTTACGATCATCGATCCGTCACACGATTTTAGAGAGGGCCAGTCCATAAGTCATGCCCCTAGCAAAATGTCTCATATCGTGTAGTGTGAGTGTCATGGCCAAAGGAGATATAAGGATATCCCCCAACAAGAAGGTAGTCGGCTAACACTAAGTTAACTTGCATATAGTAAAGTAAAATGACAAATAGAGTCGCTTGCACCCAAGTGTGGCTTGGACGCGCAGTTTATAACAAAGAAAACTAACAATATGAAACAAAATAAATAATATAAAAATAAATAATTTGACAGTTAATTAGCAAGGTATACTTGCCTGGGTCCTGAGCACTGTGGTGGTGAAGATCAGACAGAAAAGTAGGTAGAACAACGGTTGCTGAGGAACTAAGGTCCAAACAAACATCTCCGGATGCTGAAAATAGTCTATTATATAATTATAATTAATACTATTCCTATTAGATTTATTTAATAAATTCTATAATTAGGATATGGCATAGATTTTCGTATTAGCTTTCCGAAAAACTAAACGGATCGCATTTTCGTTTCCGGAAACTCCCGAAATCGCAAAAATACTGAAACACGTTTATTTTTCGGACATCTAATACTTAAATAGTTTTACAGAAATCTACAAAAAGAATTTTGTCTACTAAAATATTTTTTGAAAATCTTACCTCAATACGCTTCTTTTAAAAAAACTGGAGGCGAAACGAAGTTCGGAGCTAGGAGATATCGTCGTTCCAAGTTGCTATTGCTACTAAAAAGCGGGGCTGATTTCTAATAACGAATTTTAGAGTTTCTATTAGACTAAAATTAATTTCGAATTATGGATATAGAAGGGGATGTTGGTTTATATAGTATTTATTTCAGACTTATCTCCTAAATTAGATAGGATTTGATTAAATATATTGGTGTTTCTTTGTTAGGATAGGATATAGATAGAGATATTTTCAAGTAGAAGTAGGATTAGTATATTTAAAATATAGTTTATATTATCTAAATTATCTATAACATTATTTAAAATTACTATATATAATAACTATAGTTAATATTTATTTAACAACCTTCATCTAATCTCATTTATACAAGCTGAAATATCTAATACTAATTTGACATTTATTCTATATTATGTAAATAGTGTATAATATAAGTAACATGTAAAAAGTATTAAAATTTATGAAATAAATTCTAAAATTTTGAGGAAAAGAAATTGTATAATATAGTTTAGATCCTTAATGTACTAGAAAAATAGCTTTAATATATTTTTATACTAAATTCACTAATGAGCACTATAATAAATATTTGTAAAATAATACAAATTATATAATAAGTCAATAATAGTTATTTAGAAATCCAAAAATTTTACAAATATTTATTTTGAAAAATCAAGGGGTTTACAAAAGTCTTATCTAGATAAGGATTAAGAAGAGTTTTAATTTTCCTTAGATTTTTTACTATTTAATTCAAATTGATTTAAAAGTAACTCAATCAAATATAATCCAATGTAGATAGAGACTAGGATTTATTTAAACCCAAATAGATAATTCTATTATTAAATTTAAACTAATACATTCATATCTAAATCTAAATCATATTTAAATATAGTTAAATTACACATTTAAATTAAACTATTTAATTTAAATCAATAAATCAAATCACAATTTAATTTATCACAAATATATCCAAAATATCTTTTTATAAAATTTATATAATAATTAATTTCAAAAATTCCAATATATTTTAAATATTAGTAGGAAATAACTTTCAAAATACCCTTTAAATAATTTAGGTAAAAATAATTTAGAAAATAAACATAAATATTTACATATTTAAAATACCTTCTTGCTAAATAAATTATTAAAATAATAAAATAAATTTTGAAAATATACATGAAATAATTTTCATGCGCTTTACATGAGTAGAATATTCACATAATCTAGTTTTTCTAAATTACCACTTATTAAAATAAGATAGCCTTTTATAAATAACTAAAATAATAAGTTTTGGCAACTCAATAGATACTTTCACAACTTTTAAAAATAATTATTATTATATAATTTTAAAACCATTATCGATAAAATAAAAAAAACTATTTTTCTAAAAATGTACCTAGCACATATTTGCACTCGACGAGTAAATATAAAAAAATACAAATTCTCGCACGACGTACAATACGACTATGAGACGTATAAATACAAAAAAAAATTAGTACTAAAATATAGTAGAAATTTAGGGATTTTACATAATTCTTGGCCAAATGCATAAAGAAAACTAAAATATAATAATTTGCAACTACATATAGTTTGAAAGGATAACAATTAAAATATGCATGATATTGAGCAAGAAATTAAACAGTGAAGGCAAGGTGTCTTGTCTGGTGTTACGCCTGGTGTGGTGCAATGATCGACAAGTCCAGTTTTGTCCAATAGCCGAGGTCGAGGTGAAGAGGTCCGAATTTGCGGAAAAATAGGGAATATGGTCAGTCATGATCAGGATTGACAGATAGTATGATTTTTGCAGAGAGAATATTTATAGTAATTTTTAGAAAATTCTTATAATGCTTAGAATATATTTTACTAGTAAAATAATTTTTGAGGAAAATACTTGTATAATAATGTGGAAATTACATTTTATTAGTCAAAATATTTTTAGGGTAGAAAACTCTTAAGTTTTAAAATATGATTTAGGTGGAAACTATCTTTCATAATTTAAAATATATTTTAGATAATAATTGAAAATAGTACTAAATTATTTAGACCAAAACTTGTCAAATATATATATATACACCAAATCGAGAATAATATTTTAAAATTTTGCTTGAAATTAGATAGACAATATTTGTACTACTTATAAAATAATAATATAATATAATGAATAATAATAACAGTAATCCTATATATAATAATAATAATAATAATATAATAATATACTTACAAAATCTTTGATTATTGAAAACCATTAATAAATAATGATAATAATGATAATAATAATAATACTGTTAGTAATAATAAAACTAACAATAATAATAATAATGGTAACCTAATAATAATAAAATAATAATAATAATAATAATAATAATAATAATAATAATAATAAAATACCCCTAATAACTTTTCTTCCCCAGACAGTAAGAGAGAGAGAGAGTTAAGAAGAGAGAAAAATTAAGAGAGGGGAGAGAGAGAGAGAGGCTAGGGAGAGAGAGAATGAGAGAGGGTTTCGGAGAAGCTCGGCGCGCGTCTCGGCGGAGGCAGCAGCGCGCCCGCGTGTGCACGGTGATGCG